>CAUYSK010068525.1:0-42405 GCA_963575035.1 Avahi laniger | reverse complement strand
GCACACACCAGGAAAGGCCATGTGAGCACACAGTAAGGGGGCATTCTGCACACCAGAGAGCGGGACCTCAACAGAAACCAACCCTGATGGCACCCTGATCTCAGACGGCCAGCCTCCAGAACTGTGAGAAAATAAAATCTCATTGTTTAAGCCAGCAGACTACGGTATTTTGTTATGACGGCCTTAGTTCACTAAGACACTGTCTCTCTACTTAAGCCTCCCCTGGTGATGCTTATTTTAAAAGAGATTCAAGGCCGGACGCGGTGGCTCACGCCTGTAATCCTAGCACTCTGGGAGGCCGAGGCGGGCGGATTGTTTGAGCTCAGGAGTTTGAGACCAGCCTGAGCAAGAGCGAGACCCCATCTCTACTAAAAAAATAGAAAGAAATTATCTTGACCACTAAAAATATATAGAAAAAATTAGCCAGGCATGGTGGCGCATGCCTGTAGTCCCAGCTCCTCGGGAGGCTGATGCAGTAGGATCGCTTGAGCCCAGGAGTTTGAGGTTGCTGTGAGCTAGGCTGACGCCACAGCACTCACTCTAGCCAGGGCACCAAAGTGAGACTCTGTCTCATAAAAAAAAAAAAAAAAAAAATCAGTGACAAAGATGAAATGTAGACACTCCCTGAGTGTTCACATTTGCCCTTATTCATATAAGGTATACTTGACTTTTATAAGATGTCTTCTTGACAGCAGAGATTTGGAAATGGTCACATAGGTGAAAAGTAATGCTCTGGGTAACGCAGAGTAAGGTGCTTCCTGGGGACCAACAGTGAAGCAAGTTGTTTGCAAAATTATCTTCAACCCAAAATATTGCTGAAAGTTCTGAAATTTTTGGTGGATAACATCTAATTTCTTTTAATAATCTTCTCTCTGTTCTTTTTCCTCCTTTTTTATAGCTTTATTTATCTTGTGTTTTCTCTTCTCTTAGCATTAGCTTTGCTTCTGGCCTATGTAATAAGCACTTCATTAAGTGCCTTGAGTTACAGTTGAGTTATAGTATCTCTGCACTGAACAGGTTAATAAAGCTTTCTAACAATTTTTAATTTTTTTTTTATTTTCATGAAAGATTAGCACTTGAAATTTATTTTGCAACATTTCTAAAGTAGCACTATATAGTAGCATCTTTGTTTCTCAATTATAAAATTTTTTTAATTGTACTTACATGCTTAATTTACTCAGTAATTGTAGATGGCTTATTTGTGATAACAGAAGAGAAGACAAATAAATCACCTTGTGAAATCTTTTGTTCTGTCAACTAATCCTGGCATTTACTTTTAAAGGCCTGATGGGATGAGTTCTGCAAAATCATCTCCATTGACTTAACTTGATTTTCTCTTAAAATGTCATATAGATTTTCTTGCCAGCATAGCATGAATACATCTTGTCACCTAAGTAAACAAATCTGAAAAAATTTCAAAGTCATTTTACATGAACTAATATGTGTGGCTAATTTAATTTTATTAAACATGAAAGACAAAGGAAAAGTTTTTGTAAATTAAAATATTTTAAGAATATCAAACAGCTCTGTAATTGCAACTGCCTAAAAATAGGATGAGTTCTCTTTATACATCTTAAAAATTCCTAAACTACAACAGGTAAAATATTTAGAATCAAGACTTGAGACACAAAAAATCTCTGAAAAGTTGCTATATATCATTCGTCCAACAGTTATGTAAAAAAATTTAAGAATATGTACTCTAACTTTTATTGGTAAATACTAAGAAGGGGGCGGGGAAGAAACCTTGCTCTTTAATGTGGGAAATTTGAGTGTAAAAGCCATGTTAGAGTTGTAAGGCTAAAAATGAATAAATAAAAGTCATGACTTTAGCTCAGCTGTCAGCTACTGAGCAAGAAGGAAACAGATTTAGCCAACAGGAAAGCTGAAAATCCTTTTTACATCATAGCAAACATTTGGGAAAACAGCAGTTTACGATAATTTGGCAGGCTTACAAAGTCTCTACTGAGTGTAGCTCTAGGAGAATTGGTTGGGAAAGAATCGGTATGTCAGAGTATGCTGGCTTTTCCTTTCTGCTTTTAAAAAGGTATTTCAGAAAGCAATGAAGTAAAGGAATAAACTAACTGGTCTGCAGCAAATTGAGGACAGACCAGAGAGAGAATCCAGAACTTAAATTCTTTCAAGGGTTGGAAAAGTCAATTGTTCCTGCAGCCCCAGACAGTAAAAAAATGACACTAAAAAGGACTTTGAACAACCAAGGCTCTTAAGAGACAGTCAAATGAGATCCCAAAAGGCTTTGAACAATAACAGCCCACGAAAGAAAGAAAGAAAGAATGAAAATACAGAAGAAGAAAATAACGTTACCTGTGCAACAGAACTCCTTCTGCCCATGTTTACGTATATGAAATATAAGTAAACATTATAAAGCATATCTTAAATATATTTTTTAGTAAAATAGTTAAAATGCGGAGTTACTTTCATCTCTTTAAAATCATTTTCTAATAGGTATGTTTGAAAGGAAAACTTTACAAGTTTTTTTCTGGTTTGCCTTTTTGTATATAAAACAATGATGTTTTATTTAAAAATACAGAAATTTCTTTGCCTAGGATAACAAGACCAGTCAGACAGTTTGTTAGTATCCTTTCTAGAGCATGAGTTAATTTTTATTTAATATAAAGCAAATTTATCTTCATTGATGGTTTGTGTTTCTTAAACAACATTGAATAGAAAAGAAAAAGCAAGCGCATTTTCTGGAACGTTAGTATTCCAGAACATAATTAACATCCACCTGACCCCATCATGAGCTTCTGGTCAATAGTTCCTCATACTCCTCCTGCATAGAAGAAAGTTCCTTGTAAAGACTGCAGCACATGCACCTGGACTGACTTACAAAACTTGAATTGGGAATTGAATAAAATATCCTCAAGCTCTCATAAGCATACTTAGATTCCATGTTTGTATAGTAAACATATTTTTTTCTAAATTGTGCTTTAAAATGTTTATTTCAGACTACATATTAAAATAACAACAAAAATCAAAGAAAACAATGTTACTATCAATACCATGCTACCATCTATTTGACCAATTTCTTACTCTTTCAGTATTTCTTTCTATGAGTTGTGCTAGTTTTTACAAGAAATATTGAAAAGATATATTTCTATATATTTAAGTTTAAATTAATTAAACCAAGAAGACCCAAACAAAAAATTTAATTTTAAAATTCAAATTAAATCCATCTTCTTATGAACACTATCTGAGTGATAGACACAATTGTAACCTTGACTCAAGCATAACAAAATCAATGCATGTAACCAAAAACATTTGTACCCCCGTAATATTTTGAAATAAATAAATAAATTATCTTCTTATTTCTAGAGTTTTGGAAATTGACTCGGTGAGTATTATAATATATTAGGGAATCAATCATCCTCTTAATAAAAATAATTAACACTGGTACAAGCTAACATGAAACTTCCTAAAGATTTTTAGACTACAAAGCAGCCATCTATTTTACACAGTTTAGACATGCTCTTTGTTGAAGTCAGGGATTGGATCAGATGACAACTAGTTACAAATCATTTGATGTTTCCTGTTTACAAGCTGAGACTACTTTTGATGTGATATAAAAATTAGAGGGTAAAAACTTTGACTCCAGTGTTCAGCTGGTATTTATATCCTGCTAATGCCTCTAATTTTCTAAATGTAAAATTCCAGATATGAAAGAAAAGTGGTAAAACTTTTACGGATATGAGCCTGGATATTAAAAAATAGCTGTCACATACTCAAATGATAACAATTAGCAGTTGTCATATTCAAAGTGTTAGAGAAATACTAAGAAGTTAGTGTATCCCTTTGGTGTACTTTGATGAAACTCATATCAAATACTATCAATAGGATTTTTCACTCCTTCAAACTACAAAGAAAATTTGTCGCCAGACAATTTTCACAGCTCTAATTACAGCATTGCTTTTGCAACTCTATAATTAAGAGTGAACTACAATTTTCCTGCCTACTCTTAGCTGTGAAAAAATAAAATAAAAATAAAAAAGTTAAAAAAATAAAACTTGTTCTGAATTTAATAAGCTATTTATTTTCTTAGGTCTTTAGCATATTAGCCTCTAAAATTTTGTTGAAATAAAATGTAATACATCCATCAATAGTTCTAATTTGCAATAGATGTCAGTCTTTAAAACTGTATGTCTGTTTCAAAATGTCAGCTTCTGGTAATGACTTTTTTTTCTTGATTTCTATGTAATCATTTTTAGTAGTGCATCTGCATAAATCAATGTGCCCACAAATAAACTACTTGATTTCCTCCTTTCTTTTTCCCTTGCCAAAGAGTAGTGTGTTTCTCTTTATTTTAAAATGTTATATATTTATATTTCAGATTAAATGAAATTATTATAAAATCATATGATGCTTCAGACGTTTCTTCAACTAACACTTTGATTCCTTTTGCAAGTAGCTCGTAGATTTATGGCTTCTGGTTTTAAACGTTAATACGGATTATGATGCACTTTTCCTCTCATATACTACATGATTTTTAAAATTTTGGTGTAATTTTCAATTAAACAACTTTCATTTAATTTGGAATTTGGAATACATTTAACCATGTAGTTAGTTCCATTGCAGTTAGTATCTTAACTATACAGATAGCATGTGTTGGTATTGCTTAAAGATAGCCCATGGCCGGGAATGACATTCATACAAAACATCAGAGGGGAAAAACTCACAGCTTTAGTTGCAGTGCTAGAAATTGGCAGTTTAATGTCACTTCCTTCAGGGATGGAATTTTGTAGAACTTTTCAGCAAATTGTTTAAAACTACCAGTGTAAGCTCATATGGATCACATGCATGCTAAAACAAAGAACCTGTGTTTGAGTTTCCATCAACTAAAACTCCAAAGAGTCAAACCATCCTTTTATTTTAGTCAGAAAAGGTTATCACCAAATCTCTTTCCTGGGTATTTTTTTTAGCTATCCTGCCTCCTCCTCTATGTCATAACTGAATCTATTTTCCTCCAAATATTTTGCTTCTTCTTCTAGTTATTCTATCTCCTCTTGAAGAGTGGACTTTATAGCCATTCTTGATCACATGTCACCTTCTTGGAACTCATGTAGTCTAAATATTCACTCAATAACTCTGTTGCCTACTTTGTATAGAAATTTAAGTCATTTCCTTTTATCCTGAGTGGAAATGGAGAATACCTGTGTTTACTTCTTAGCATCTGCACATCAGCTATCATTGCACACAATGTCAGTTAAAGCCTGTTCTGCTTTCCCCACTATCTTAATGTATTTTCTCATCTATCCATTTTGGTTAAGTAATTTTAATATTTTCTTCTGGTTTATGCTTTATTTTACTACCACTTAAAATTAGACAACAATATAAGAATTTACTACAAACATATCTTAGGGATCCAAGCCAATCTAAGAATTATTTGATGTTGTTATATGAAGGAAAAAATGTGCCTTGATTATTATTGTTTGTATCAGCTATTATTTAATTTTGCAAAAGGTTAATAAAGATAAAGAAAAAATACAATAAAATCAATTAAAGTGTTTTTGTATTTGTATAATGCAAATTTTTATAATATTTACTACATATATTGTGTTGTTTATTTTATTCCTCAAGAAACTTGTCAAATAATAATATAAAACATCTCACAATTCTAATAAATGTTTTAATTAAAAAGCACAGTTTTGGAAATGTAAAATCACCTCTTTTTTACAAAAGTAGTATTTATTAAAGATGAAATAATATGCACAAATTATGTTTTCTTCTGTTGACCTCATTGGAGTAATTTACACTCATAATTCTTCATTTTGTGTCTAGCGAAATTGGAGGCATTTCCATAACTGTGCATTCTAGCAGAAATATTTATGTCAGTTATTATGGCCAAATTTTATACCAAATAGAAAAGTAGGGCGGTGATGGACAAGATAGTATTGGGAGACTTGGGAAGCATAAAAGTCCAAAACACATATAAAATTAATCACTAAACTTTTTAATAAACAATATTAAATATTGTTTATTTAGTAAACTATTAAATATTTAATATCCAAATATTAAGAAAGTTTTTGGGCCATCTGAAACTGTAAAAAATGGTACCTCTTAATGTCAAACGATTATGAGCAACAAATACCTGCTCTAATAAGAACATTTTCAGTTCTTCATAATATGTGAATTTGTCACTGTTCCTTCTAGCAGTTCTGATTATTCTGTTTATTGTGATTTGTTGCGTTTATCTATTTTTTGCTAGATACAAACTGCTTGGCCCTTACCCTTGCTTACCTATCACTTGTAAAGTTTATTTTGAATGATTTGTTACTTTATTCTGCACAGTAATGAGAATGAGCGTGCAGTGACGTGGCTGGCGTCTGCAATCAGGAGCAAACTCTGATGGCCTTGGCTCTTGTACTAATCGGCTCTGTCCTTCTTGCCGCCCTAGGTGTCAGTTTTCCCTTCTGCTAATGACAGTGTTCTGGGTAACATTTCAGGTCCTTTACTGATTTGATCTATGATTTTGTTTCCCCTATTGGGGAGTTAAAAAAGTAAATAAATGCGTGTACTTCTCTGAAAATAGGCTGCTTTTCCCATTGCATTCATTAACGCTCGGCTTTCTCCGTTATGGGAGATGAATGACGTTTAAATAAAGATCTCTATCTTGGCCGAATGAGTCTGTTTCGTTCTTGCCCTAGGCTGGTTTTTTATGTTTATTCTAGATCATTTGAAATGTTATCCATCACGTTCACTTTTTCTTCTCTTTGACTGAATGAACTAATATTTATTTCCATGTGTAGAAAGGCAGAGTATGAATGTCTTTCTAGAAAACACTGGATAATTTTTCAAGACTCAACACCGTTAGACTTAATTATCCCCAAAAGGGCCATAGGTAAAATCCTCTTTACTTCACTGTTTGTTTCTGCACTGAAGACATATTATGCCACTGTTCCCAAAAGGGGAAAGTATTGGAAAAATTGCTAACATAGTCTTACTCCTACATAGAAAATCTATTTCTATGAAGAGTTAACTGTGATCATACTATTTCTCTGTACAACACACTCTTTCAACTATTCAACAAATATTTACTGAGTGCCTACTTTCTCCCAGACTGGGGATTCAACACACAACAAAATGACAAAGTCCCTGCCTTCATGAATTTATATTACAGTATAATAAGCAAAAAAAAAAAAAAAAAAAAAGAAAGAAAGAAAGAAAGAAAAAGAAGAAGAAAGGGGAAAAAAATAGAAATAATAAAATTGTATGTTGGATGGTGATAAGTATCATGAAGAATAATAAAACAGAATAAGATAACTAGAGAAGACTGGGAAAGAGTGTGCTCAATTTTCAGAGTAGTGAATGGAGATATCACTGATAAGGTGACATTTGACCAGATGAGGGAGCAAATCAAATGTATGCATGTGAGAAGAATCCCCTAGGCACAGCGGGCAAGTATAAAGATCCTGAGATAGGAGCATTTTTGGTGTGTTTCAACAGTGTCAGGATGTCATTGTGGCTATAGTAGAGTATTCAAGCAGGAAGGGTAAGGAGATAAAGTAAGAAAAATCGAGAGAACAAAGTATATGGTGGTGTGGGTTTCTGGAACACTTAGTCTTCAATGGTTAGTGAGATGGGCTGTCAGTGCAGGGTTCTGAACTTTGGAGTTACATAGTATAGTGACAATCAAAATTAACCAATCACACCTAGCATTTCTACACGTCTGTGTACCGGCATTCTTTAAACCCATGATACTCATGTGTTCGTTATATTTTAAAAAGACCACTGCAGTTGCTGAATGGAGAAAAGACAATAATGTCTCCTGAATTGCAGAAAGGGAGATTATTTAACATGACATAGAAATATAGACAATAAAATGGATAATTTTATGCATACTTCTACATTTGAACATAGAATACATAGAATATTTACAAAGATATTTTGAAAGTCTACATGAATGATTACCTGAATAAATGTACTACATGAAAAATTACTTTAAAAAAGTACATAGCCTGATGTTTTTGAAATTCGATAATGAAAATATCTATCTTTATATATATATATATATATATTTTTTTTTTTTTTTAAGACAGAGTCTCACTCTGTTGCCCTGGCTAGAATGCCGTGGCGTTAGCCTAGCTCACAGCAACCTCAAACTCCTGGGTCAAGCGATCTTTCTGCCTCAGCCTTCCAAGTAGCTGGGACTACAGGCATGTACCACCATACCCAGCTAATTTTTTCTATATATTTTTAGTTGTCCGGATAATTTCTTTCTATTTTTTTTTAGTAGAGACGGGGTCTTGCTCTTGCTCAGGCTGGTCTCAAACTCCTGAGCCAAACAATCCACCCGCCTCGGCCTCCCAGAGTGCTAGGATTACAGGCATGAACCACCGCCCCCGGCCTCTATTTTTTAATAGTGTTTTTTTTTAAGTCATAGTTTCTACTAAGATCTGTTAATTTAATTAGCTACATTTTAACTAAGTTAATATGATTGCTATTTTTAATAGATGAGGAGAAATTTGGAACAGACTATGAATTAAAACATATTTATGGTCAGTCAGTTGTACATACACTTTAGAATAACTGTAAGACTATGTATATATTTTTACACATTTGTATATATGCAGTACATATTGCTTAGAGCAATTTAAAAATGTATATATACACTTTGGTATACACATACACATATATTGCTTAAAAATATTTAAATATGTGTGTGTCTATGCCCAGTCCTCACTGACAATTCTTAGAATGTTACAAAACTTAACTTATTCACTGTGAAATCATTTTTCTTCTTAAAATACTTCACATAAAGCTCTAAACAGAGTGTGGGCTCAATGAAGGTAAATGATTAGCATCTAATCACACGTTCTGAATATTTGGCTGGATGCTTTCATTCTCAACATTGTTCAAATGGGAAAGAGCTTATTGAATATTTTACCTACAAACAATTCATATTCCACTCAGAATGTCTTTTACCTAATCTTAGATTTGTTTTCTTTCACAATTAACAATACAGTCTAAGTCAAAAGGAGGATAGAAAATTTTCCACCCATCAATCATTCCCCAAGTTTTCCATCTCATAGCATCATTATTAAATGAGATTATACACATGAAAGCACTTTGAAAACAGCTATACAAATGTTAATTATCATTTTCAGAAATTTCTGCTAAATATCAGCTCTATTATCTGAACTAAATGTGTAACTTGAGAACATCCCTGGAGGGATTTGCTGAATCTGGAAACTTTCCTCCCTACTCTTCATGTGGCCGGGTCCTTCTCCTCCCTGGTGTCTCATCTTTATTGGAACCACCTCAGGGAGGGTTTCCATAATTCCCAAAATAAAATTGTTTCCTCTTATTCCCCTCTTTTCTGCAATCCTATTTCTTTCTTCAAAAGATTTATCATAGTTTCTAAGTGTGTAATTTGTTAGTTCACTCATGGGACTATAATTTCCATGAGGTCAGGAACCATGCCAATTTTGTTAAACAATGTATTCTCAGTACTTATTACAAGGCCTGGCTCAGAACATTTGCAAAATGGGAATGATAATAATTCACATAGTTGCATCAAAATATTGTTATGACAATCAAATGAAATTATTTATGTAAAAATGATTCCCAACCTTATAGCAAATTGAAGGTGCTATGATTGTTTTAAGGAATTATTTTGAGTAATTAAATTTTAAGATGTTATTTATCTCCACTCTGTTCTCCACCAACCATCCTCAATGTGAGGCACAAAGAGTATAGAAGACCCAGACCAACAAATGAATAATGTTTTATCATCCTGGTCTTTGGCTTAAAATCCCAAAGTGGAGTCATGAAAGAATACCGGAATCATGTGGCGAATAACTTTCCTATGATTAGAGGTAGGAAGATGAAAGCGATATGAGATCTGGAACCAGAGGTAGACCAGTGGCCACTACTGTGTGTTCTCCCTTGAGGTCACATGACTCAGAGTGCAGAAAAAAGCACTTCCCAATGCGCAAATAATAGTTAATTTGAGTGTAGCTATTTCATGCAAAAATGAAACAAGGTATGGTTCTCTATAATCTCTTCTAGTTAGCAAATGGGTCACTATACTCTTATTCAGATATGAATATCATACCTGCTTTCAATTTGATCCTGTCTGGAACATCCACTTTGGTGGACTACTTTAGACACCTTTATGTATTTCATACTTGTACAAAAATAGCAAAAATTGAAAAATTTTGCTATGTCTATAATTTGGCTTTATCACCAAGTTTTTGTCAAATAAATATATATAGCTGTTTTTTCTGTTAATTATCACACAGTTTCATACCAATTTGTGAAGTTCAGGAATCTCAACTCTCCTTCAGTTCTGCATATTAACTGCCTCTGGTATCTATATGTACCAGAAATGTACTTCTATGTATGTACCATATATGTACTATATATGTACCTCTATATCTATGTACCAGAAATGAATTTTTCTTCACTTTACATTCTGTAGCAGAAAGACAGAAAATAAAACGAATTACATAAAAAATTCTGGCGTTTGGAAGCCAGAGGGACTACAGCATGAATGAAGGCTACACTCTTTTAGGTTTACTTCCTGTATTGCAATCACATTCACCATTCACTATCCTTATATGAACATACAGGAAGTTGTATTTATTATAAAGTTTTATTTTTATTTTTATATTGGCAAAAATATAATAACTATAATCATAATATAAAATAAATATAATGACTATAATTAAAATATATTAATAATTAGATTAAATTTATTGATGTTTTATTGGTGGCATACATACATTGGTAAAATGTGTTGAGGTGATTTCTTTCCATCAGAAAGTTTAATCACTATCCCTCCATAGCTTTATTGTGTTATAATTGACATGCAATGAATTATACATATTTAACTATACAGTTTGATAAGTTTTTACAAATGTATATGCCTCTGAAACCATTAGTATAATTAAGATAATGAAACATCCACCTCCTTAAAAAGATCCCTTAAGGCCCTTTGAATATATCCCTCCAGTCACCCTCCACTCTATCCCCAGGCAACCGCTAAATAGCTTTCTGTCATTATTGATTGGTAAGTTTCTATTTTCTAGAAATTATATAAATGAAAATATAAAGTATATATAGTTGATCCTTGGACATTATGGACTTAAATTACATGGGTCCACTTTTATGTGGATTTTTTTTAATAAAAACGCCTCTCTTGCCTCCTGTCTTACTTCCTCCACCTCTTCTGCTTCTGCCTCCCCTAAGACAGCAAGACCAACCTTCCCCTTCTTCCTTCTCAGCCTACTCAGTGCAAAGACAACCTTTATGATGATCCACTTCCACTTAATGAATAATAAATATATTTTTCTTCCTTAAGATTTTGTTAATAACATTTTCTTTTCTCTAGCTTACTTTATTGTAAGAATACAGTATATAATACATGTAACATATAAAATATGTGTTAATTGACTATGTTATTGGTAAAGCTTCCAATAAATAGTAGGCTATTAGTAGTTAAGTTTGGGGGGAGGCAAAAACATACATGGATTTTTCAACTGTTCAGGGGCTTGGTTCCCCTTACCCTTGTGTTGTTCAAAGATCAGCTGTGCTTGTTTTCTCTCTGGCTTCTTCCCTCTGCATAATTATTTTAAAATTCATCTATCTTATAGCATGTATCAATATTTCTCTCCTTTTCATTGCTAAGCAACATTCCATTGCATGGATATAACACAATTTGGTATATATTCACATTCTGATGGACATTTGGGCTGTTTCTAGTTTGAAGATATTACAAATAAAGCTGCTATGAATATTTGTGTACAATAATTTTCATAGACGTATACTTATGGTTGCATTGTTTTTAACAAGAAATCTTTCATCCTTATTTTTGTTCCTCTGCATGTAATTTACCTATGATTACATTTAAGAGTCTCTGTTTATTGCTGGATATGAGCAATTTTGTTATAATTTACCTTCGTGTAGTTTTCTTCCTATTTCTTGTGCTTAGGGTTTATTGAAATTTTTTAGATCTGTGGCTTTACAGTTATTATCAAATTTGTTAGCATTTTGGTCATTATTTCTCTGAATATTTTGTTTCCCGCCTCCTCTGTCTCTTCTTTGCTTCTATTTCTTGGAGCACTTCAAGTACACCTATGTTATGTTATTAAAAGTTGTCTCACAGTTCATTCATGCTGTGCTCACTTTTTGTTTGTTTATTTTTATTTTCTTTGCTCTCTGTTCCATTGTGGATCATTTCTATTGCCATGTCTTCAATTTCACTACCCTTTCCTTCTGCAGTATCTAATCTGCTATTGATGTTGTTATTTTCCACCTCACATATTGTAGTTTTCATTTCTAGAAGTTGGAAGTTTTGAATATGCTCATATTTCTATATATATTCTTGAATTTTTTCAGGTACAAAGTTAAGTTTGTTGAAAAGACTTTGAACATTATAGGTTTTTGTGGTTTGTTAACCGTAAGCACAATCGTGCCCAGTCTGGAGACATTCACAACTATGGAGACAAAAACTCTATGAGTACTTTACCATGAGATTTTTCAATCTGGCTGGTGGGAACAGGCAATCTACTAACCCCTGTGTGATGTGTTGTCGTTGTTCCTTCAAATCCTTTTGGGAAGTTCATTCCCCAACTTTGGGTAGTTTCCTTATACACATTCACTGATCAGTGCTCAGCTGAATACTTTAGGGGACTCTTCTAGAGTTATCAGAAATTCTTTCCAGTTCAGCTCTGTACTGTCTTGTACTCTCTTGTATGAACTCTATCTATCTTTACCTGTTTAACTTAGGGAGTCATCTGGGCTTGCCTAGGTGTACCCTCCCTGTGCTTCACTCTGGTAACTCAAGGGAGCAGTCTAAATAATAATTAGTCTCATCTCATGTGTTTTTCATCACTTACAGATCATTGTTATTTATTGCCTAATGGTCACTTAATGGAAACCATTGTGTCATATAATTTTTCCATTTTTGTTTCAGAATAGAAGTGTGTGTGTGGAGTAAATTCCGTCCACGTTTTATCTATGTTGGTCAAAAGCTTGGTTCACTTTGTTAGGTTTAAGGGTCTCTAAATCTCAAGATTTTAAAGAAATTGCAAAGGTATTCTATTTTGTAAAAATCTCTCAATTATGCAGTTAAATGCGTTGATATAAACTTCCATTTGTCCAATAGTAACAAACTTCTTACGGAGGAATACCCACATAAAATCTTTAAATAATACCCCCTCTACTTACTGTGTCCAGATGTCTTTGCCATCAAAAAAAAAAGTATATATTAATGAAATTAAAGAAAAAATATATTTACTATTCATTAATAGTATGTGTCATTAGTATCACCCAGGAAAAGATCACTGACAACCAAGAGATATTTCTCCAAGGTGAAATGAGTACCATGTAGAGTTAATCTCTTTACTTTGACAAGTCAGAAAATGAGTCATATCAATGTTCCTCGACATAGAGTAATTGGGATTTCTAGTTTATGCTAAAGAATTATAGCATTCTATACAGAAAGAAATAAAAAATGGAAATAAAATCAAAAAACAAATGAAATAAACGCATATATATTAAACATCTACTATACATTAGGCCCTGTTTTAGACATTGACACTGATCTATAAAAGCAAACTACTCATTTATGAATTTACAATGAGAAATAAAATTGTCATGAAGACCAAATAGTCATTTTACTCTGACATGTTTGTCCTTTTTCCATATGTAAAGAACATGAAAAGTCAGCATGCTTACTGATGAAGAATTTATTTGTAGAATATAATAAAATAAGTTCATTGCAAATGCATTTACTATGGAAATGTCCATTTTGAAGAAAATATTTCCAAACAGAATTAGCAAAGAATATAAATTTGCATTTATAGACAAAGTTTCAAGTCCTTACTTGAGTTGTTAAACATTCCACTATATATTAAAACATAATTTGATTTGAAAACCACTTTTCTCTAAATTAGACTCTGAGTGACATTTGCTTTTTTTTTTTTTTTTTTTCCTGAGACAGAGTCTCTCTCTGTTGCCCTGGCTAGAGTGCCATGATGACAGCCTAGCTCACAGTAACCTCAAACTTCTGGGCTCAAGCAATCCTTCTGCCTCAGCCTCCCGAGTAGCTGGGACAACAGGCATGCGCCACCATGCCTCGTTAATTTTTTCTGTATATTTTTAGTAGTCCGGCTAATTTCTTTCTATTTTTTTTTTAGCAGAGATGGGGTCTCACTCTTACTCAGGCTGGTCTTGAACCCTCAACTCCCATGATCCTCCTGCCTCTGCCTCCCAGAGTGCTAGGATTACAGGGGTGAATCACCGCACCTGGTGACATTTGCTTTTGTGAGATAAAGCACTACTTTATCTTACAAAACTGTGGGTTTTGAAATAATCTTGCATTCCAGCTACTAAACTGACTAGACAATTTATAAATGCTTTACAAGCCATTTTAAGAAGTCCCAGACCTTCTTGTTTGGTTGAATCTTTACTGGGCACATAGGATTTTAGTGACACAAAGACAATACTGAATTTGGATGACAGATATTATGATGGCATTTTAGGATAGTGTTATAATTCATAAAGCCCATTCATACTTTTCTGTATTTGATTCTACATCATAAAGAAACTCCATGATTTTCTAGGAAAGGCTGCATAGATCTGCATGCCACAGTCTTTTTATGGTACCAGATTGCCTTTTTTGTATTTAGCAATAACATTACTGAATAAAGAAATTTCAAAGAATTTTAAGTTTCCAGAAATTCTCTTTAAACCACCCAGGACTCTCTTCTGTCTTTGTAATAGCTGTGTAATTATAACTAATTAGTTTGATTTTGCTTGAGGAAATCTGCCTCTAGGCCTCTTAGGGAAAATGACTCTTAACCATGTTGTAAAAATTAAAAAAACAAATAAAAATAAATCTAAATTCCTTTCAAATTGCTATATTATACAAAGATTTTCTGTGTACTTTGAAACTAGCTTTTTTAAAATTTAAACATTTTCTTGATGAGGGGGAAAAATAAAAATGCACAATGTTTGGGAGAAATGAATTGTCAAATATTTCAAGTAATTTTTATGAGAATTAGAATTTTTATAAATAATTAATTGCCTCTGTTGTTATTGATGATGTTATTGTGTGATTTTTTTATTAGATATGCTTTCTTTTCAGGGAAGGCTCAGAGAAAGACTATGTACTGGAGAAAGTGAACTGTATCAAACCATATATTTTTAAGAAAATTAAGTTTCCATACTTACATAAATTATAATAGCAAGGTAATTGATATCAATGGCACTATATTAACATTTGTTCTTTTAAAAATGAAATTCTTATAAGGACCTTGATAAATATAAAAGCCCATATAAATATATACTTATTATGTTTTACTTGATTATGTTTCATTTATAAAACTTATCTTCCTATACTTTCACTTTAAAAGCTTGAGTTTCATAATTTAATCTACTTATCTAACATAATATAATAGAAGCTAGCATGTTCTTGGCAGAGGATAAACAAACTAGTCCTTAGAAATGATATTCTTTTCATCGAGCTGAATCGATATGAATAGAATTAGATGATTTACCAATAAGGACGCGGTGCATCATTTTTTAAATGTTGTGTTTCTGCCAGCAACTGGCCACTACATTTATTTGAGGCATTTAAGATCACCTAATTGCACTCTGAGAGCTACTTTGGACTACCAGGAAAATGAATATTTTCCTTCAACATATTTTTAAAATAAGAGATGGTATCAAGAAAGTTGAAGAAATAGTACAAACATGAAAACTTTTAGCTTTACCTTTTAGGCTGGACTGGAGGACACTTTAAGAAGGTAGAGAGGCATCAAAAGAGTGTAGGATGAAGAATAATATTAATGTAATGCTCACTCTTTAAAAGTCTATGTTATAAAAGTACTGGCATTGGAGTGAATAGTGAAGTAGTGTTTGGTAAACAATCATGATGAAATCTCCTATAACTTTCCCCAAAAAGCCTATAAAGTAAAAAAAGAATACACACTGAAATTTACAACAGATAAGAACAAGATATTTCCACTAACGTCAAAGATAGACCCAGTAAAAAACCATATTGTTTATCAGATATGAAGATGGAAAACCATACCTTTATGCTATGAATTTTACCTTTCACATAATTAGAGCATTGTTTCTCAGATTTCTTTTTTTAAGTAAGCTTGTAAATACGGTTAAAAATGAAATGGAAAAATAAAATATTATATTTGAAAAGGAGAAATATGAGTTATGATTTGAACCCAAGAATCTGGGTATGAATTCTCAAAGTATATTAACAAATTTTAGGGTAAAAAGATTAAAAATACTGAAATAATATGCCTTCAAAATTCTAGGTGAAGATGAATGGCAGGTAGAATAAATCATTGATGGTAAAGTACAATAAGAGAGAGAAAGGATATACTGGGAGAAGAGAAAAGTTCCAGTAATGTATCTTTCCTTCTCAAATCCATAGGAATTTACACACTAAATATGTTTTCAAAGCAAAGTCTTGAGAAGTACAAAATAACCACCAGCAAATTAAGACAGTGAGCATATTCCACATTATATAAAGCAGATGACTACAGACTGGTAGCAAAATCTACTCAAAGAAACCCAAAATAACAAACTGCCCCAAACAGAAAACAGAAACCGGAAATCATTTAAGCAGACAAAAAAAGAAAGAGAAGACAAAAGGAAGAAAGAAAACATTAACAACAACAAAACAACAAAACACATTTATCGCCTAAAAGAACCCTGAAGAGAACTAGGAACAGAGGAAATGAAGGCTGAAAAACATGAGATGTAGTCAAAATAAAATTAATTAAATATAACTTCCTGCTCTCAGAGCAGCAAACTCAAGAACATGAACCCAGGCTAAAGCACTTAATACTTCTCTCTAAAGTTAGAGTTCTGACAGAGTGAGCATGGTTGCTAGAGTGTGAGAATCAAAGCAGTGCCTATGATATTTCACTATATTCAACCTTGTATCCAGTCTCCCTTTCAAATATCACCTGAGAACTGTACTATAATCAAAAATTACAGTAATATGTACAACTGTTATGCATCCATAATAATTTTAAAAAATAAAAACAAAGTTATGACAAATAAAGAACATGGCATGTTATGGCTTAAGAAATACACTGCATTTTCCAAAAAGTAATTTACCTTTTGTTCCACAACATGTAAGGACAAAAGCAATCTCCTGTATTTTGAGAAAATCTTGTAACATCAATGAAAGGGACTAACCACTATCAACAACCTGAAAACATTCAGAAAAACAAAATTAACATAAGAAAGAGGATATTATGCTGAAATGAATTCAATGGGTATTCATTAAGTGATTCAAGAAGAAAACATAGTCTGAAATTAAATCCATACCTCAAAATCAAAAAAGAGCAAAAAAACCCCAAATATCTTTAACATGTAAAATTGAAACATTTGGTTTCTTTTTAAAGCTGTCAGATCCTTACCTCACACCACATACTACCTCCACCAGCACAGTAGACAGAATGTCAATAAACATGTTTTTTTAAAAAAGTAAACCATATAAGCAATAGAGAACTTCAGTAAATGGTGTACCTGTTTTTATTCATTGCTGTATTCCCAGCATCTAGAAAAGCATGACAAAAAGTAGGTACTCAATAAATATTTGTTAAAGTCTCAATTTCAGTTGATTATATGCCCCCAAATTCCTTTTCTTCCCTGTGAAATTCGAAAAGATGATCCAGAGAAGCTCTGTAGTCGTAGACATGCACAATAATTGGGCGTTAGTACTGGGCTGAAAACAAAACGAAACTAAACCAAAATAAACAAACAAAAGACACTGTGAAAGTTTACACACGGAACTGTAAAACTGTGGCATCTTTCCCTTCTTCTCCTTCAGAAATGCTGGTAGCATTTCTACCCTCACCACTGCCATCAGGAAGGAGATTGAACTATTCATCTCTGTGAAAATTAAATGTTCCCAGAGTAAAACCTCTGTATATTGTCATTTGTATGTCTTACAAGACAGAAATTGGCTCACCTCCTCAAAACCTGGTGTGAAGTCCACTACTCATCCCAGAGCCTCCAATGTAATTTTCAGTGTCTCTTCAAATAAACAGACAGCCAAGTTTCACCTGACTTTCAAAGAAATGATCCAGGTGAAGGATTCGAAAGATTATTGGTTACTGTTTGTTTCCACCACTGAAATATATATTGCATGAGACAGAAACTTTGTCTATCATTTTTAGCCTTGTATTCTCAATGTCTAGAAAAGTTCCTGCTACAGAGTAGGTGTTCATTATATACGTGTTTATCAGAACATAGCATAGGGGCTGAGAATGAAGGCTTTACAATCAACCCACCTGTGTTCAAATTCCACTTTTGCCATTTAGCAGTTCATTGACCTTCAGCAACTTACTTAACTTTCTTTTAGCGAAACTGGGATAACAGCGGCACCTGTTTTTAATGTGATGATTCGATGCATATAAAACACTTTGAAGTCTGTTTGGCATATATTTATAGATGTCAGCTATTACTGCTAAAACTTTGTTGTGGGAATAAAAGCATGAATGAATTAATGAATGAATGAATAAAGAAATGAAGAGCACAGGTGAAAGGGAACTTTCATTTATACATTGCCTTGCTTAATTTTTTACAACAATCTTTTATTTTTTACCTTTGTAATGCTTAGAAAATTAATTTTAACATTAACAGAAATAAGGAATTCCTGTGTTCTTTCTAAGAGGAAAGAGAACACATGGTTTAAATTGTTTTGTCCACTTCTCAATTCTGTCACCAAAAATACTGTTCTTAACCTTGAAATTCACTTCAAGTTACTCCGAATGAGGATGACAGCAGAGTAAACATGCTACTTATTCCCTGTTGTTCTCGTTTAGCCCTAAACCCCATACTACAAGGTTGCCCTTCAGTGCCCTGCTTTGTAATTTGGCAGGCTGACCTCTGTGGACTTCATTGCCTTTGCTGTTTTGCTTCCAGGGTTCCACTTGGATTGAACCAATAAGAGACGGTAGGAAAGCTGTAGGAAATCGGAGAAAAGAAGAAGAACATGATGTTGTGCTAGTGAAGCTCTGCCTCCCCCAGCTCTTTGCCCAGTACCAGCAGTGTCAGTGGCTACGTCCCTTTATGGCCACAGCTATGTAGGGCTTCCTCTTCCATAGATCCACGTTTCACTCCCCTTGCCCCTTCATACCTAGGGAAGGTAAATGGTACCTTGACATTGCTAATCCCTGAGTATGTCACTATCCCTGGTAGGTGTCTATAAACCCACCAACTCTCCTGTATATAGTCCCTTCATTAAGGTACTTCCAGTCAAAGTCTTTTAAACACCTCATCTATTTCTTGACTAACAGAAAATTATGTTTCATGAGATGGCTGGTGTATATATGACAAATCCAAAAATTATGCTGTCTTCATCCTCAGCCCTCAGCAACAAAGGAAATGACCCTCAAAGGAAGAAGGCTATTCAGTTTCTGCTGTATCATTGATGTCCATCTTTATTTGTTTCGGATTTCTCCCTCCTCCAGCTGCTGAAGATTTTCATCATCAGTCATCATCAATGGGGAGAAGATGGCTATTCTCCCTGAGCCATATGACAAATGAGAACGTTCCTCAATCAAGCCCACAAAATGTTCCGCTAATGATCGCTGGAAAAAAATGAGGTTTTGCCAAATTCTCAGGAGTCATATCTTAGCAATTTGCATGACAATTTGGGACTGAAAATAATAGGGAAAAAATAACTTGGCATAAAAATATTTGAAAATTTTTCTATCTAGACAAATTATGTTAGGTCTCCTGGGTATACATTTTTAAGATGAAAATAACCACTAAAACTGAATTAACTTCAGCTTCTAAGAGGGCAAATGAGGACACTTTGTGTTTGGTTCAAACTAGTCCTGTTCCTCCTAGTAACCATGCGCATTGTCTTTCCTGCATACCTAAATTTTTGAGAGAAAAAGTGGCTCAAGGGAGGAATAACTAGAGAAGAAGAAAAGCTTTGTCAGTGAGAGTGAATATACTTTAAATAAATATCTATTTCTGTATTTTAAGACATCCACAAAGCATGATTTTATAGTGAAAAATCTTTTAGAAACTGAAAAGTGAATAAAAGTGTTCATCTGTTTAATAATTGCTTATATTATTTTTGTTTGAATACTATATATTAATGTTTGTCCATATCCAAGTTCCTCTGATGATGTCTTTGCAAACATTTTAGAATCTTTGAAGCATAGATACTCAATTTAATCAATCAGTAAAACTGCATTGATATATTTCTGAAATGCAGGTATAAAAGAAAACATATGTATTAATTTTGTTTATTTATGAAGGTTTTTATTACTTCCTTCTTTAAAAATTTACTAATTATAATATTTCTTTTTTACTATTTTTCAGTTTTTCTAACCCTTAGTTAAAAAAAGAAAAATGACAGCAATGATAATTTTTCCTTTTCTATAAATAGCTTTCAGTATATTTAAGACTTTTTTTCTGAACCAGGTAAAAAGCCAACCCTGTGGTTTTACAAGTGGATATGTGGAACATTGGGGAAGCCTTTTATGGGCTTCAGAGGGGTTATTCTTTGGATCTTACCTTTGTTATTATTCTTATCAGTTGCATACTTCAGTTTAGGAATGAGCATTAATGCACATTAAAAAATTCAAATTTGTTCATTTATTTATTTTTTAATGTAGGCAACCTGCTGTCCATGGAGGAAAGAGAAAACAGATTTGGATGGAAAAGGAATTCAAGTGATAGAATGTGTAGAACATTTAAAGAAGAAAAGAGAACATGTTGAGTCATTAGGCCTGCTGCCAAAAATTAAAAAAACAAAATTCAAGCAAACAAAATACAGTAAAGAGAGCTGAGTTAACAGTAGAAAATCTCCTGGAATATCCTGACAGGTCACTTGGTGTCCAGCAGGGAGAAGGGAGTGAAGGAGCCAGTATGGATATCACTTTTGGCGTAGTTTACTTTTTTCTAGGTACAAAAGCAGAGAGGCAAAGAGAGCAGCTGTCTTTAACGCTGTCGGTTTATAGGAGCATAGTAATAGTAGTCACACCCAGGGGAGACGAGTAGAGCGGTCTCCCCATTGCTCACCTTGTTTTCTGGCACCTTGCATTGCCACCGTTATGAACTTGTAGTTCTTATAGCTGAAGGAAAAGCTGATCTAACAAGAAGGATTAACGCTTCAAATCTTATCAGAACCGTAAGCTCTAGTGTAAAGGAGTTTATCCAATGCTGCCTTGGAAAAGCACTTTTGACAGACTGAAGATGGAGACAGTAAGAAAGAAGTATAATATTGAGTTTCTGGAGAGGTTGGGATAGGAGGTTGGGATAGGAGGATAGGAGGTCAGGCAGTGTGGCACAGGAGAAGTGCAAATTGAATGCCAAAGATAAATTTGGCTTATTTCTAATTTTGCCTAAAATGACATAATAAAACCATGTCGCCAAGCACATGTACTATCTGATCACCTTGAGATGAGAAATTGCCTGAGAAACACAGATGGATTCATATACCGAGCAGAATTAAAAAAGCATTTTTATCATTCTGTGGTTGCTTAGTCCATCTCTCCTAGGAAACCATGGGATCTTTAATTCAGCATCTCCAGTCCCTGTTATAAACTGCATATTATATGGGATGCCTGCAGGATCAAAACTGTATCAGAAAAATTCCCTGACTTTGCCTGTCAGCGGAGGTTTAGAGATTATAATATTATTGTAAATTCATAAAAATCTACTCTACCTACTCAGAGGGATATAGGAAACTAGGTTAATTCATTTTTCATAAAAAAAGGAAGATCAATGAAAAATATCATTCAAATCAGTTGAACTCAGTGACTAGGCTGTCTAATGTTTCAGTGCTTTTATTAATCCCTGATTAAGTCTTCTAGTCTACAATTTAAAATCCAGGTAATACTCTGTCACGTACACTGGAATAGACTCTGGCAGTCCATAGAGGATCTCTAGAATGAATTACTACTACATTCGTTGTCCCACCAACCTTAAAATAATTGTGTCAAATCACCTGCTGGATTCCAATTTTCTACTTTTTCTGGTGATATACCTGTATTTAGTTGAACATTTGTGTAATTCTAATAAAAAACATTTGAATATGTAACAAATCACTGGAGGTTAGCAGAGGAAGAAAGTACCTGGAAACTTGAACAAAGACTGATTTAGAAATCTGCTCAGCAACACCGTGGAATAATACAAAAGAATCTAGTATAAAGGAAACAGACTGAAATGTAAATCATAAGTTTACAGTCCTGGGATCCCTCATGAATTCTTGAGTGTGTCCCTCAGTTTCCTCCTATAATAAGATTTATAAATAAAGTAACATATAGACTATAGCAACCACTCGACATCTTAAACCTGCTCTCTCTATATACATTATTTTGGTTTGGGGAACTAATAACTATCCAGTTGCCCAACCTTCAAATATAGGAATCATTTTTAATTCCTCATTTTCTTTTAATTCTCATATCCATTCAGATCTCAAGTTTTGTCAATTCTGACTCCTACGTAAATCTAGAATCCATCCACTTTTCTCTTTTCATTGCTGCTTCTTTAGTTCGTGTCTGTCTCATCTTTTACCCAGATTATTGTAACAGTTTGCTGATTGGATCCCCTCCAACTTTCATTCTATCCCTATATAATCTTCACACTGCTTACCAGAGCATTTTTTCTACAAAAGAAGTTGTCTTAGTCCACACAGGCTGTGATAACAAAATGCCATAAACTGGATAGTTTATAAAAAACAAAAGTTTATTTCTCACAGTTTTAGAGCCTGGGAAGTTCAAGATCAAGATGCCAGTAGATTCATTGTCTGGTGAGCATTCCGATTCTTCATGGACAGGGTCTTCCCACTAAGTTCTTACCTGGTGAGACAGGCAAAGGATTTCTCTTGGACCTCTTTTACAAGGGCACTAATCCCATTCATGAGGGCTCTTCCCTCATGACCTAATCACTTCCCAAAGGCTCCACCTCCTCATACTATCACACTGAGGGTGAGGATCTCAACATATGAATTTGGAGGGAACATAAACATTCAGATCACAACAGAAGTTATTAATAATTGCGATAAACTCCTATTTTAAATGAACCACAAAGATAAAATTCTAAAACATAGCAGGAAAATCTAGTTTTTTGAAGGATCTGACCTGTACCTGTCTCCTATTCATATTCTTACATACTCTACCATTGAGGTCTTAACATCCGGTGGTTCCCTGAATGAGACATGCCCTCTGTTGCCGTCTCTTCTACGTGGAATGTTTAATACTTTCCTTCCTCTTGCCCATTTAGCAAACGCCTACTCATTCTTTAAGATTCATCTCAAGTATCACTTCTTCAGCCAAGCCTTCTCCTGACCCCATTCCCAGTCAGAGAAAAAGAGCCCTCACTTACCGATTTCCCAAGAATCATGGACATGATTCTATTATGCAGTTCTTACGTATTACCCCAATTATTCACTTAGAAATTTCTTTACTCTAAACTCTGGCTATATGAATTTGGGAAACACATCTTACTATTCTGAAGTCCTTGGGTTTCAACACAGTGCTTCATGCATATTAAGGATGCCATAACTATTTGGCAAAAGTAATATATGAGCTTTATACAAATGTAAGGTAGTTTTTTAGATACTGTGGCTTTTTAAAACTAGGTTGTCATTCTCTTAATTATGTGTGGTGTTTGGATTACTTTTTAGATTCCTCTTATGAATTACTAAATCCTAATTTCTTATTGTTATGAGCTTCATAGAGATGGTAGTACCTCAAGGTGAACCATTTTGTTTACACAAACCCACTGTCACACCCAGATTCCTTTTGGTTTTCGGAACATGCTTGCCGAGGTACCTGAATGGGGCAGTGTGAATAATTAACATTTCCAACCGTCCTAAATTAAAACTAGCACAAGAGAGAGAAAGTGAACTTTAAAAAGATGTTTGCCAGAGAATCATCTGGTAAGAAGCCAATTCTGGAAAATAATCTGTGCTAATGAGAAAAAAAAGTGAAGAAAAAGCAGGATGTGGGCTTTGCTATTTTCAGCTCTTTGTTTTGCTTTCAACAAGGTGTCTCTAGTCCTTGCTGTGAATATTGTACATGCTGTCTGGGTCGCATACTCTGGGAAGTGCAAATGAAATCGTGCCAAGATATGGCGCAGGGCATGTGTGGGAGGAATAACATAAGTCATTGACTTAACGGCAATTACCTCTGCAGAAAACAAAAGATACATTAATTTGTTATACTATTTTGAATACCCAAATCTTCAAAAGTAACATTGCAGACTGAATGAACAAACAAAATTACAGTAAACCATGAACACATAATATCAATTATTATCCATGGTGTATATTTAGACCTTGGAAAGAAAAATTCAGAGAATGTGAACTCCTGGACTATCTCTGAAAAAAATCAGAAATGATGTGCTCTAAAATGAAATTTGTAGCCTGCATTAATTCATAAAATCATAGAGGAATTTTTCTCAGCCAAAATGACATGAATTTGAATAGGATGAATGTAAGAAAACACAAGCCTCTCAATATCTCTCCATTTATCTCACCCTTTATAGTTCACAAATAATTAAATCAATAAGTAGTTATTAAATCTGCTTTAATATTTTATTTTGCACAATTTTTGCTTCACTGCACATATTCCCTGTAAACAAATACGATGCCATTAGAATCCATTCTTTTCTCTTTATATGAAATATTTAAAGAAATGATGAGTATCCTTTGTCATTTCATTTTGGGGCACAAACAGTGCTGTGCATGATGAAATCATAGAATACATTAAAGCATAATTAATACCTTTGTTTTCAGAACAGCCTCGTCTTTTAAAACAGGAGAAACAAAATTTTCTCAGATATGTTTCCAGAATGCCAACATTTTTCATACTGGTTATAGAACCCTGAAGTAATTTGGTGAGCTATTTCAGTGTTATGCAGTCAGAATGTAAGATATATTTTAGATAAGGCTTTGTCTAGGTGAGGTGATCAATTAGGATATAAGTATTACACTTCATAGATCTAGGATGTTAACAGATAATTAAGCTGCCCTATAAGTCACTAAAAATTAGGTTGTTCTTGGCTATTCTTATCTTCCGTCATTAACAAAAGCACAAGTTGATGGGTTGTTTTCTTTTCTGTCAGTTATACTCTGAGAGAATAAAGGACCTTCATGCACCAAAAAACAAAATTGTAATTATATTATTGGGCTTATAATCATTATCTCTATACCTAGCAAAGAGTATTCTATGCCTCTAACTACTTGGCCAATCTTAACATTCCTTATCTTTTTATTAAACTTGCATGTAATGGAAATTTCCTCATTCCTCAAAACAAGTATATATGTGTATACCTATAACTAGTACCTTGTAGATTCCAGTGTAACTGATACAGCTGTCTAGTAAGGTATATGTTATATGTTATTACCAGTTTACATTTTCTTCAGATGAGAAAACTATGGCTCAAAAGTTATGTAACTTGCCAGACATCATAAGATATTTAAGTGGTAAACACAACATTTGAACACAACTCTTCTCTTTCTATTAAACCTATTAGAAATGCACGGCCCAATATAATAGCCACTCTATGTGTGGCTATTAAACATTAGTTTGATAGTTTGAAACAAGATGTGCTGAAAGTGAAAATATAACCAGATTTTGAAAACTTGAGATGAAATAAAGGATACAAAGTTAAAACTATCTCACTAATAATTTTTATATGGCTTGCATCTTAAAATGATAATATTTTAGATATAATAGGTTAAAGAAAATATATTAACAAAATTTATATTAACTGGGTTTTTTTTTAATAACGTGGCCATGAGAAAATTTGAAATTCTGTACATGGCTCAGATTGGTGACTCATATTATTAAGAGATTTGTATCAGACAACACTGTATTAGCCCATATTGACTAAATCTTTATAGGACAATTATCAGTTGATTACTTACTGGTTTTTTTGAGGGAAATACAAAACCCTTTTAAAAAATGAATTCTTGTGCTTTCCACTTCAAACTTACATATACATTTCTTATTTATGTGTGGAATGATGCTGATCACAATGGAAGGAAAATGACTTTTCTCAAGAAGGAGCTTCCCAATGTCAGTCTGGAGAGACATCACATTCTGTGCTCTGTGTGGATTTCTTTTTTCTCCAGAATGACTGAATTGTGCTGTGCTATCAAGTATCATCTGTTCTTGTGAGGATTACTTGTGCTGTGAAACTCTCAACACCTGGATGCTCTGCATGAATGGCCAGCTCTCCAGATAATCAAAAGAGTCTGGAATTACATTCTCATATTGAAGGAAGGGCACAATCATTTAGCAGCTGTTCTCATACTTTCCTCTACATAGCAATGATGCGGGGAGATTTTAAAATTATAAATTAAATTCCCAGGTTCCCACTTCCATGGAATTTGATTCAGGAAGTTAGGGAAGTAGCCAGTACTGTTCATTCTGTTAGCCTTCCTGAGCTAAACTGATGTATGTAACCCATAGACCACCCTTTGGAATACATTTTTGTAGAGCAAGGACTATGTGTGCATTTGGAAGCAGAGGACATAAATGTCTCAACAAATGGTGGAATTTCTTATTTTTATATGTTTATTTACACTGTTTGCATCTTATATAGGACCAACATGAATTAGTACTGTTAGGAAATAGAAACTAAGCAGAAATAGAATGATTGTGGATAGACATGTAGGTTTTAAAACTCTGGGTTTGAAATGGACAAATCTTTCTCAATTCCCAAAATTTCAATTTTGTCATTTATAAAATGAAATAGAATTACTTACTTCATTACAATGTCACATGTCTACTTGTAGTTCTGTAAAATATTGTTGTAAGTTCTTTAAACTTTATCCTCCAGTACTCCTTTAATTAGATCAAAGTCTGGTAAGCTACAGTATTTAGACTTCATTGTAGCTTGAGAAAAAGACACAACTTGAGTTTCAAAACCAACATTTGCATTCTAGAGTCAATTATTGACCTTTAATATTTATTTAAAAATACCAAAGGAGTAATATCTCAAAAGCACAGGCAACAAATCAAAAATGGGCAAATGAGATCATATTAAGCTAAGAAGGCAAAAGAAACAATAAGAAAAATGAAGAGATAACCAATATGGGAGAAAATATTTGCAAACTTCCCTTCTGATAAGAGATTAATAACCAGAATACATTAGGAGCTCAAAAAACTCAAAAGGAAAAAAATCAAATAATCTGATTTAAAAAATGGACAACATATCTGAATAAACATTTCCCTGAAGGAGACATACAAATGACCAACATTTGTATGTACATAAAAAAAATGCTCAACCTCACTAATTGGATAAATGCAAATCAAAACTGCAATGAGATACCATCTCACCCCAGTTAAAATAGATTTTATCAACAAGATGGACAGTAATGGATTCTTGAGAAGATATGAAAAAAGGGGAACGCTTGTACACCTTGTTGGGAATGTAAATTAGTACAGCCTCTATGGAGAACAGTATGGAGGTTCCTCAAAAAAGTAGAAGTAGAACTACCACATGATTCAGCAATCCCACTGCTGGATATGTATCCAAAGGAGGTGAGATCAATATATTGAAAAGAGATCTGCACTCCCATGTTTATTGCAGCACTATTCACGATAGCCAAAATATGGAATCAACCTGAGTATCCATCAACAGATAAATGGATAAAGCAATTGTGGTACATGTATAAAATGAAATATTATTCAGCCAAAAAAGGATGAAATCTTGTATTAACAACAATATGGATGGAACTGGAGAACGTTATGTTCGGTGAAATAAGACAGGCACAGAAAGACAAATTTCATATGTTTTCACTCACATACGTGAGATAAAAATTTTTTAAATGAACTTGTGAAGATAGAGAGTACAATGATGGTTACCAGAGGCTGGGAAGGGTAGAGGGGAGAGGAGGATAAAGTGAGATGACTAATGAGTGCTAAAGTACCATTAGATAGAATGAATTAGATCTAGTATTTGGTAGCACAATAAGGGCAATTATGGTTAACAATAATTTATTGTATATTTTAAAGTAACTAAGAGTGGATTGTAATGTTCCTAACACAAAGAAATGATAAATGGATGAGGTAAGGGATACCCCAATTATCCTGCTCTAATCATTACATATTATATGTCTGTATCAAAACATCACATGTACCCCATAAATATATAAACTATTATGTATCCATAATAATTAAAAATTAAAAAAATTAAAAAAGAATGCCAAAGGAATACCAAGTTGGTAAAGATGTAGCATGAGCATTACACAATATAGGTGGCTAATTTCTAATAATAAAAGATCTGTACATATAACAAAAAATTAAGTTATTGCCTGTATATTAATTAAATCAACCAACCCATCTCTATTTTATCTATCCTATCACAGGAAAGCAGAAAATACTAGAAATTGTTTCCCAAGAATCATTTTCAATAGAATGGAGTGACCATAATGTGTAAGGCATCTTACTAATCACATTACTATAGAAAAATAATAGTCGTGGTCTATGCCTTACAATGTAAAGCCTGGCAAATACAAGGTCATGTGGAATATAACCGGCATATGTAAATAATTGATGAATTAGTATGTGATAACTAAGTTAATGAATAAACAAATATAAACACGAGAGAAGACACATCCCCTAACTATCCACGCTCTCTAATCAGTGTGTGTGAAACATTCCTTCTCAGGTGCCAACAGTCTCTTTCTGCCTTGCAGGAAGAATGATTCTGATCATTATACATTCTATGCATGTATCAAAATATCACATATACTCCATGGAAATGTACAAATATATTATATATCAATTAAAAAGTGGAGAAAATTAAAGAATTGTGAATACTAAGTCTAATTGCCATAGGTACAGCTCTGTGTAAATATTATAGAGCAAACTGAAGATGTTTGTAAATTCCCAAATAAACTCCACTTGCCAGCTATGTGAGGCCTGAGAAATTAGGGGAATTCACTCAAAATTTCAGGTCCACAGTAGAAAGGTGCTCAAGACCACACAAATTTGGTATGACAGGATGCAAGTCTTTCAACAAGCAGTTTTTTAGTAGAACAGAGATGAGACAACACTCAATGCTTAAATTCACAAATTAGCATTAATTAATAGATATGCCAAAACCATCAAAATCCCAGTTCCATCAAGAAATAAAGCTGATGGCATCAAAACAAAACAAACAGGGAGACTAAGAAGATGGGGTCCAGTGTTTGTTAAGGACTTGCTATATACTGAGCCCTTTAATTCTGCTTATCTTAATTAATCCTGATAAAAGCACTGAGAGTTTGGCATTACTTTAATTTTGCGGCAAAGGAAATTAAATGCCTATCTCTTCAACTACCTAACAAAGCCATATGGTAAGTAAATGATGGAGCCCAAATGTCACTTCTAAGTCTTCAATTTCCTGTGCTCATTTTCTCACCCTGCTACCCTTCAAGGAAAAATATTGTTTCACAGCCATTTGAATAATTTCTGGGGTGAGTGATCTAAGTTTTAACTTCCATCCTACCCATAGAACTTCTAGTGCTTTCTAATGTTATATGTCATACAGAAAGAAGAAAAAGAATTGAATAGGAAATGTCCTAATGTGCAATTCAAATGAAAGCTGCATTCCAAAAGAGCATGGAGGGTGGAAGTACAAGCAGGGGCAGCCTATGGAATATGTAGAGACTTTGACTTTGCAGACATAGTTTGAAACAGTCTATATGCAGAGCCACCTACCTGCCTTGAATCTCCATGTAGATCACATTCATTTCACCACAGTCAACTAGAGAAGTGAGAGGGAAATAAAAAATTAGCACTTTGGCCAGTTCCGGTAGGATTTTCTGTTTAGCTATGTGTATGTTTTCCTTTCACAACAAGTTTCAAACTGTGAAAACAATCACAGAACTAAAAAGAACACTTACTTGAGTGTCTCTAAAGTATTCACATTCTATGTTACTTTTGGGCAGTCACTGTAGGTCTTTAGAGAAAGAACTTGCTTCACTAAAATTAAAAAGAACTTTGGGAAAGAATATATGCATTTATGTTAGAGAAAGAGAGAGGCAACTGCTCTGAGAGGACAGGCTCTAAACTAGTACTGATTTGGGCAGGTGAGAAAAGGCACATCGTTGATAGCTACTGGTAGAACTCCAGGAATTGTGGGAAGCCATGTCTTTGGGAAGTACAAGCATACTCCGTTTTATTGAACTACACTTTCTTGTACTTCACAGATACTGCATATTTTATGAATTGAAGGTTTGTGACAACTCTGCATGAAGCATGTTCATTGACACCATTTTTCCAACACCGTGTGTTTATTTTGTGTGTCTGTGTCACATTTTGGTAGTTCTGACAATATTTCAAATATTTTATGATTATTACATCTGTTATGGTGATCTGTGATCAGTGATCTTTGATGTTGCTATTGCAGTTGTTTCAGGGCACCATGAAACATAATCCATACAAGACAGCAAATTTAATCCATAAATGTTGTGTGTGTTCTGACAGTTCAACTGACCAGACATTCCCCCATCTCTCTCCCTCTACTTGGGCCTCTCTCTTCCCTAAGAGACAACAATATTGAAATAAGACCAACTAATGGCCCTACAATGGCGTCTAAGCATTCAAGTAAAAGAAAGGGTCTCACATCTCTCATTTTATTTTTTTTCTTTTTTTTGTTTCTTTGTTTCCTTTTTTTTTTATTTCAGCATATTATGGGGGTACAGATGTTTAGGTTACGTATGTTGCCCTTGCCCCCGCCCAAGTCCGAGTTTCAAATGTGTCCATCCCTCGGATGGTGCTCATTTCACTCTTTGTGTATGCATATACCCGTCTCCTCCTCCCCCCTCCCCCTCCCCCCTGCCCGACATCCAATAGATGTTATTCTTATATGTACACTTATGTGTTGATCCGTTAATACCAATTCAATGGTGAGTACATGTGTTGCTTGTTTTTCCATTCTTGGGATACTTCACTTAGTGGAATGCGTTCCAGCTCTATCCAGGAGTATACAAGAGGTGCTGTATCATCATTGTTTCTTAAAGCTGAATAGTACTCCAAGGTATACATATACCACAATTTATTAATCCATTCATGTAAATTTAGGAGTATTAAGGAGGTACAAACACTTTAGTTACATAAGTTGCCTTTGCACTGGCCAAGTAGGAGCTACAGGTGTGCCATCCCCCAGGCAGCCTGTGCCATCCTTAGGTGTGAATTTGCCCATCCCCTCCTTCCCCCTCCCACCTGCCCAACATCTGATAAATGTTACTTCTCGTATGCGTATATTAGTGTTGATTGATTAGTTTCAATTTAATGGTGAGTACATGTGGTGTTTGTTTTTCCATTCTTGTGATATTTCACTTAGAAGAATGGACTCCATCTCTATCCGGGATAATACAATAGGTAATTCACCATTTTTTATGACTGAGTAGTACTCCACGGTGTGTGTGTGTGTGTGTGTGTGTGTGTGTATGTATGTACATACACACACCAAATGTCTTGCTTTAAATCAAAAGCTAGAAATGATTAAGCTTTGAGAGGAAGGCATGCAGAAAGCAGAGATAGCATGAAAGCTAGGTCTACTGATCCAAATAGTTAGTCAAGTTGTGAATGCAAAGGAAAACTTCTTGAAGGAAATTAAAAGTGCTCCTCCAGTGAACACATGAATAATAAGAAATCAAAACAATCATATTGCTAATACAGAGAAAATCTGAGTGGTCTGAATAGATCAAACAAGCCATAACATTTCCTTAAGCCAAATCCTAGTCCAGAGCAAGACCCCAACTCTCTTTAATTCTATAAAGACTGAGAGAGGTGAAAAAGCTGTAGAAGAAATATTGAAGCTAGCATGAATATGGATTCATGAGTTTTAAGGAAAGAAGCTATTTCTGTAATATAAATGTGCAAAGTGAGGCGGCAATGGCTAATATAGAAGCTACAGTAAGTTATTCAGTAGATCTAGCTAAGATAATTGATGAAGATGTCATTAAGAACCTTCTTAACCACAGAGGCTAAGTTAATGCCTGGATTCAAAACTTCAAAGGACAGGTTGACTCTCTTGTTATTGGCTAATGCACCTGGTGACTTGAAGTTGAAGCCAATGCTCATTTACCACTCTAAAAATCCTAGTGCCCTTAAGAATTCTGCTAAATCTACTCTACCTGTGCTCTATAAGTGGCACAACAAAGCCTGGATAATAATATGGTTTACTGAATATTTTAAGTCTACTGTTGAGACCTACTGCTCAGGAAAAAAAAAAAAGTTTCCTTTGAAAATATTACTGCTCATTGACAATGCACCTGGTCATGCAAGAGCTGATATAAGATATACAAGAAGATTAATGTTGTTTTCATGTCTGCTAAAACAGTATCCATTCTGCAGTCCCTGGGAGTAATTTATTCTTTAAGTCTTATTTAAGAAATAAATTTCCTTAGGCTACAGCTGCCATAGATAGTGATTCCTCAGATGGATCTGGGAAAAGGAAATTGGAAATCTTCTAGAAAAAAATTCACCATTCTAGACATCATTAAGAACATTTTTGATTCATGGGAGGAGGCCAAAATATCAACATTAGCAGGCATTTGGAAGAAGCTGATTCCAACTGGCATGGATGACTCTGAGGGGTTCAAGACTTCAGTGGAGGAAGTAACTGCAGATGTGGTGTAAATAGGAAGAGAACTAGATTTAGAAGTGAAGCCTGAAGATTTGACTGAATTACTGCAATCTCATGATAAAATGCAAACTAGGAATTGCTTCTTATGATTGAGCAAAGAAAGTAATTCTTGTGGTGGAATCTACTTCAGGAGAAAATGCTATGGACATTGTTAAAATGACAACAAAGAATTTAGAATATTACATAAACAGGTGATAAAGCAGCAGCAGAGTTTGAGAGGATTGACTCCATTTTGAAAAAAGTTCTACTGTAGGTAAAATGCTATCAAACAGCATCTTGTACCATATAGAAATCTTATATGAAAGGAAGAGTTTGTTGATGTGGAAAATTTCATTTTTGTCTTATTTTAAAGAAATTTTCACAGCCACCTCAAAAATTTAGCAACAATCACCCTGATCAGTTAGCAGCCATCCATATGGAGGCACGAATATTATTAATATTGTCTCCACCAGCAAATATATTACAAATTGCTGAAAATTCAGGTAATCATTAGAATTTTTTACCAATAAAATATTTTAGTTGTTGTATATGGGTTTTTTATATATAATTTTATTGCACACTTAGTAGCCTACAGTGTAGTATAAACGTAACTCCTCTATGCACTGGGAAACCAAAAAATCATGTGACTCACTTTATTAGCTTTATTACACTAGTCTGAAATAGAACCCACAACATCTCCAAAGTATGCCTATAGACTGTGTGTAGTAGATATTAAATCTCTGTGGAGATGTGCCTGGAAATCTCTGGAAGTTATAGGAAACGCTATTTATTTAAGCAAAGCCTATTCTGCTCACACTTTCCCTCTGCAGAGTTATTTTCCCATTATTCCCTTTAACTCTGCAATATTCCTTGTGACCATCTCTGTTTTCACACGTGCCATACTTTATCAGAATCATTTATTTATGTTTTCATCTTCCCCCTTTAACTGTGAACTCCTGTGGCCAACCATGCTTGTTTGTTTGTTTCTTTATTCACTTGATCCTCAAAACTTGGAACACAATGCCTTATAAATCCAGAACATATTACCTTCAGTGATGCATTTGCTCACCATACAGACATAGATAGTCCCCATTAAGAACATTCTACTGCCTCCTAGCAGATGATTGGTTCACAGTTCATGGTAGGTCCTCAACCATCTACTTCATTCCTTTTTGTACTCTCTCCATGTCTCCATGAGCACACTGGCTCATGTTCTATTGTTACTCTCTTTTGTCTTTGGTTTGTCATACTCTCCCCTTACAAATGACACTTTATGCTGTTTTTATAATATCTATTATATTTCACTTGGTTTGGTATTTATAGTGTGAATTAAGTTTAGTTTGCCCACTCAGAAGGGCATTCCAAGCTGCTCAATCCTGGCTTCTCAGAATCTATATATGAGTCAGCCCATGAATTTGGCATCAATGGCAAGCCTTGACTTATCCATGAGAGATAACCAGAAACACAGTAGGCACTCAAAATAAGTATATTGATTACTAAGTAAACATTTAAAATGCAAGAGGCCTTACAAGGACTCATGATTATACATAATCATGTAATGTAGTGATCTTATAAGAAAAAAAAACTAAGAGTGATGCAATTCTGTGCACCTGACACTAACAAGGAAATACAAAGCTTAACTTATAATCCCAAAATAATTAAAAATAATTTTGAATTATACTGGTCTTTTTACTAATTTAAGAAATTTAAAAACACATGCAAGGCAAGAGAACAAAATCTATCTGTCATCATTTTTGATTTTTGAAGATTTCTGTGCTCAAAGATAGAGAATTATGACATGAATTAAAATCTAAATTAGTTGTAATTTGCATCAGTTCACAAACCCTCATATACAAGTCCCAGAGCTGTACACAACAGCATTCCCAATATGGGAGAATCAAGCTGACTTAGTTTCTAGGATGTCCCAGTGCTTGTTTTGGATCTGTTCACACACAGATTCAGATGCATTTTAATCTCCAGCGCAGCCCATATGGTCACCCCATGAGCATTCAGAATAATTTTCAGGTACATAGTTAATCAGCTTTAAAACAAAGCATGAACATGTCAGGTGTGGAAATTTTTCATCATCTTCAACATAGTAATTCATGAACCTGAAAGAAATGATACAAACTCTACTGAAGTCTATTAATTTCCAATTCCATTTAATACCAAGATAAAAAGCTGCCTCTTTTCCCAGTGTGAGGGACATGAACAGTAAGCGAATGGATACTCAGAAATGCTTTCACCACCAAGCTGGGGTATGAAGCTTCCATCTGAGTAGGAGTTCAGGATCTGTTCTGTGATTTCTGTTGCTAGGCAACCACTTCCTTTGTCTGCTTTGTACAGAACAGTTGCTTTATTTATACTTGGTTTCAATGATGCAGATCATAATGTGAAATCATAAAAGAAAATAGGAAAAACTTATATCAAAAATTGTTCCAGGGAATTTGGAATATTGTATAAAAACTAATGAATGTTGATGCAAATAGAGATTCTACAAAAAATCAAAGAACCATAATCCAGCAGTTCCCACCTACCTGAGACTTTTTGAATAAGCTGTGTAATAACCTAATGTTAACTTTGGTTATCTTCTATGTCTGTCCGAAATAAAATCTAGCATCTAAGCAATAATTAAATAATACTAAAAACATCTTGAATTTAATTTTCAGGAAAAAAATAACTTTTTTAGTGTTAGATATTGAGATTATGTGAAAGAGATAAGAATGTGTTAAAAATTAAAAATAAACTTATAAATAATAAAAATAAAGAAGGGCCAGAGATACAGGAGATGAAAGGTATATTCATAACTTCCCCAAATTTGAGAAATGTTAAAATATGTTATGTAACAAAGTTTCCGGTAACTCTGACCTGCACATACTGTAAAATTGAACTAAATAAACTTTTTGACTGAGAAAAATCTCATCTTTATCTACCATGTGTGTGAAATTTCTTTAATAGCTCTCAATGTATTATTTGAAAGATGACGATTAAATGAAGAAAAACAATGGCTATGCTTTGATCATGTTGATTGTCATCTAAGTTTTACCTATGTTTTCCATGTTAATTCTTTTTCTCATTAGCTAGTTCTTCATTTTTATCACTTATTAATAAGAATGAACCACTGAGTACCCACAAAGACCAGATACAGTAGCATTTTGCAGATCTTAATTAATTTGGCCTTCAAATGACTCTATGAAGAAGATGCTATTATTATTATCATCTCCATTGTATAGATGAGAAAAATGAAGCACAGAGGTGTGACATACCTTTCTCCGGGACATCCAACTAGTAGGTGGCAGAACCAGGATTCAAATCCACATACCCTGATGCGGGTGCCACCTGCTCAGTTACTATTTATAAATTGGTATAATTCTACTTTCTTTCTGATTGGGTTTTTATAAAGTAACCAGCCAACGTAGTATTTTCTGTCTCCATCTATTTTTATAGAGTCTAAGCTCCATGGGTTATAAAACATTTGAACTGTTGCATTCTGGTTATAATAAGCTCTATCTGAAATGTGTTCTATTCGTGTCGTTAATTTTCACGCCTTTCCCACTGTTGCCTATTGAGTTTTGAAATGCTAGAAGACTCGAAGGAGTCCCATATTGCTGCTGGAGACTGGCCTGCCTGCATACTTATGGATATCTTCAGGCCTTTGGTCTCTTCATTTCATAGAAACATGTTAAATAAATATCTCTAATTAAGGACCGAACACACTGGAGCAGACTCTACGTAAAGTCTGATTATCGGTATTGTGGCTTAAGAAATTTGGGCTTTTGCTTATCTAAACGGAAGACTCAGAATGTTTTTGAAAATGCCCCCATGATTAAAATCCTTCATTTTTTCACTCATATCTCATTATTATTCAACAAGAAAACAGTTTTGACAAATTTTTGAAATAATAATAAGTTTTGTACCTTAGAGATGTTTGTTACCCTTAAGTCTACACGAACCTTGAATTTCAGAGAGTAATGTGCTCATTCTCCTGTGCAAGGGCAATACAGTGGGAAGAGCAGAGAGCATCTGATGCCACTGGGGTTTGATAATCACAGAACAACAAATAAGATTACACTTCAATAAGGATCCAGTTTGCTTTATTCTATATGCAGTTGGATTCTGATGAAATTCTCATCTGTAAGTCAATAGTTCTCAAACTCTGGGTCCCAGACAAATAGAGAACAGAGTCTCCAGAGCACATTGTGGCCATCTGCTTCTTCATTAAATGGAAACAGAGGAGCATGGCAAAACAAACCAAGATATACTGGCCATAAAAAGACGACATTAAATCTCCTTCAGGCTTGTAATTTTCATGTGATTCCATCCAATGTTGCTATGAACCAAATGAAGTTTATTTAAATCCATTTAAAAATTATAATTTTTAGAGTACAATCCATTTTTTCTATTAATAATACACCTACAATAAAATTATCTATTATTAAAATTCTTATTATCATTATTGTTAGAGTTGTAAAAAAATTCATTATTGCTCTTTAAGGCTTTCCTCTGGAATAATGTCCTTAGATAATAGACTGTTTTATATAAGGTCATCTTTTTAATAATTTTGATATTCTCTAAATAATATTTTAAAATACTATTTAATTTTAATTATTAAATAATATTTTAGAATATTATTAACTTCTAATACACTGAAATATCTCTTGAAGTAATCGTATATGTTAAAAATGAAATAATATATATGTGTTATAAAATATATAAAATAAAATACGTTAGAAGTAAATAAAGTATCATGTGGGGTCTATAAGACCTTTATGAGACCTGAGTCCAGGACAGGAAACTGAGCTAACAATTCATTAGCTCCTGTATTCTTTAGTTTACTATAGTACAGAAAAACGCATAAGACTCAGTCAAAGAACAGAGAGGTATAGTATGAAGTCTACTATCATATACAACAAAGTATCAATGTTCATTGACAGGGAAAGGCATAGTAAATTAAAGGGCTTGCTGGAAAAGAGGAATAAGATTAGAAATTTCTCATTTTTTGTAAAGCATTAGTGTTCTGCTACCTAATATGTTAGAAGATTCATTTGAGTAGAAGTTCTCTCCATGGCCCCACATCATAAACCTAAATGACTGCAAGGGCCACGCAGGTGTCAAAAATATTTGGATCAATGTAGGTATCAAATAATAGGGAATGATAATTCTCTGAATAAAGACTTTTCACAGTTGTTATCTGCAGTTAAGAGTCATATCCCACAGAACATGCACTGGGGATTTGTCTTATATAACAATGTGGGATAATGCTTAATTTAAATAAATAACAGCAAGAAGGAACACTCCTATAATGCTTATTTACACTAAGCATTTACTTTAAACTCTTTTATATACATTGATTAATTTAATTCATATAAGAACCCCATATGGCACATACAGTTCTGTCCATATTTTGTAAATGAGGCACAGACGTGATAATTGGCCCACGGTCACACAGCTCCTAAGTGGTGTAGCTCGAATTACAACTCCTGCAGTCTGGCTTGAGGGTTCTAGTTTCTGCATTGATCTACACTTATTAATTTTGACTTTTGTTGCCTTTTTCTTCGAAGAATTAATGACAGTTATCTTTTTTAAAATTCTTAATTTAAACATAATTTTCTCTGTTTGAATTTTTCTGAAAGACTCAGTAATACAATTAAAACTTTATAGCTGAGATCTATATTCCACAGCATAACTTGATGTCACAAATGAAATCCACTAGAATGTAGATGATCACCTCTATTTAAGAGATAGATCCATGGCGATTTAATAAAATATGTTTGTGTATTATCATGTCTTCTTGTTAAATATCAAATTACCTTTCATTTAATAAAACCAATTGTAGGCAAATAATAACAAATTATAATTTTAAGAAAAACAAAAAAACCCCACAAGATTATGATATGGACAAGTTATTTAAATAATACTTTGCTTCTACTTCTGAAATATGAGCCTCTCTTATGACATGTATGATTAGATGTTTGAACAATGGAAACTGACTATAGAAATGCAGTGCTTCTTCATACCTGTCAGAATATAATCACTCATGACTTACAGGAAATTTCTGGGTTTATACTTTGTTTTACATTTAACAATATTTTTTGTAATTTTTCCTTAATTTCTCCATATTTGCTCTCCCCCCTTTAAAACAGAGTTATACTGAGAGCTCAGAGCACCTCAAGCAGCTGGTGGTAGAATAGCTCAAGCTGTTTTTTGATCTCTGATTAGTATAGGATCCCAGGAGGAGGAATAAAATAAATTAGCTTTAGACTAAAATAAATTATATTCTAGGTAATAAAAGCATACAGTATACTGCAACATTGCAACCTGTCTATATCTCAGTAAACACAACATAAGAGCTAGAAACAATTCCAAATGGCCAATAAATTGTGAACTTACCATTTGTTCATTAAAATTGCCAAACAATTATATTTGTACTCAAGAGCCTTCCATCCTAAATAATTGTAAATATTGAATCAAGTAAACATGCTTTGTCTATGTATACTTGGAGGCATCAAAGAGCTCAGAATTATATGTCATTCATCATCATTTAAAACCATTTTAAGCGTTAGGTGATTAATTATATTTTCTCATATTGAAATGCTACATCTGTCTAATTCTACATAGGGCATTCAAATACATGGTATGTGTTTAAACTCCATAGTGTTAATTGGTCCATAATTAGACTGTGCAAATAGGAAACGTGTCACTTGAAAATGAGTAATAAATTCATATTTGTTGAAATATGTGAAAAAATCATATTTTTTTAACAAATGATTACATTTGAAATGTTGAAATGACTATGAAATGTGAACTGTTTATCTACTTCGGTCAAATCACAGCCCTAGGTATGACTTTGCCCTTAACTGGGAAAATTAGAATTTCTACTGGTTTATTTGTAAGTTTCTCACAGTTTGCTAACAAGACAAATCTGAGAATTGCATGTTAATTTAAGTACATGCCATACCAGAAAAGTTTATGAAAACAAAAGTTAAATCTCAATTGAGAAAAATCTGTTTTAAAAATACTGTGATAGAAACACATAATTACATGGAAATCTTAGAGATAACTGGATTTCCAATTGGAACGCTTCTATTCTTTTGTCATGTTCCTTAGTTATAAGCTTTATTCTCCAGGATTTTAAAAGCTGGATATTGTAATGATCGTGGATTAAATCCACAGTCATTTGGCACACAGAGAAGTTTTAATACATTGCAGGAGGTACCATCAGCAAGAACAGCAGGCGTGAGCTTTATTAAAGTAGTTTTGCCACACTTTGCCCATAAAATTCAAGCTGTTCTTAAACATTAGTCCTGATGTAAGTTGCCCTCAAAGAATTCCAAAGTGGAATTCTTTGCAAAATTTCACAATGCAAGTTCTTGCCCTGGGCATATCAATGAGGTTTTTTTCTTAAAAAAAAAAAAAAAAAATCTCCTATTGGCTTTAAACATTCTGACATTCTTTCTGTCTGTATTTTTCCATTTTTCTTATAAACATATGCTGCTACATTTAAATGAAACAATCAAATTTATACTTTAAAAACATGTTATTACATTATGTGTTTTTGTCTTGCAGTGTGTTTTCTATTCAAAAACAATTTTTTTTTTTTTTTTTTTACAAACAAATCACAACTTCTTTATAAGGCATTTTTCTATTCTCTTGTTCCTCCCTGGCGTTATTCAAGGAATGTTTTTTTTTTGTTTTGTTTTGTTTTGTTTTGTTTTTTTTAATTGAGACAGGGTCTCATTCTTGCTCAGGCTGGTCTAGACCTCCTGAGCTCAAGCAATCCTCCCACTTCGGCCTCCCAGAGTGCTAGGATTACAGGAGTGAGCTAGTGCGCCCGGCTGTATTTTTCTGTTCTTATTTTTTTGTTTCTTAGCATCTTCATCTACTATTTTTCCTTCTGACATTGTATGCAATTGTGTAATCTGCTCTTTTAAAATTTTTTTTTTAATTTTAAAATTTTATTTATTTTTTTTTATTTCAAAATATTATGGGAGTACAAATGTTTTTGGTTACCTGTATCAATTTTGTTATGCTTGAGTCAGGGTTGTAAGGGTGTCCATCACCCAAATAGTGTTCATTGTATTAGGTAGCTGTTAGGTAGCTTTTCACCCACCTGCTCCTCCCCCATACCTCCTGCTTGATTTCTACTGAGTTTTAGAACTGTGTGCTCATCAGTTAATTTCAATTTAATAGTGAGTACATGTGGTGTTTCTTTTTCCATTCTTTAGATACTACACTTAGGATAATGATCTCTTGTTCTACTCAAATTGTTGAAAAGGCCTTAATTCAGTCTTCTTCCTGGCTGCATAGTATTCCTTAGTATACATGTACCACATTTTGTTAATCGCCTCATGAATTGACGAGCACTTGGGTTGATTCCACATCTTTGCAATTGTGAATTGTGCTGCAACAAACATTCATGTGCAGTTGTCTCTTTAATAAAATGACTTCTTTTCCTTTGGGTAAATACCCAGTAGTAGGATTGCTGGATCAAATGGTAGGTCTACTTTTAGTTCTTTGAGGAATCTCTATACTGCTTTTCATAGAGGTTATACTAATTTGTAGTTCCACCAACAGTGTGTAAGTGTTTCTTTTTCTCTGCATCCATGCCAGTGTCTATTGTTTTTGGATTTTTTTTTTTATTAAAAACCATTCTAACTGGGTTAAGGTGATATCTCAGTATGAATTTTGCATTTCCCTGATGATTAGTGATGTTGAGCATTTTTTCATATTTATTGACCATTTGTCTATCTTTTTTTGAAAAGCTTCTGTTCATGTCTTTTGCCCACTTTTTAGTGGGATTGTTTGTTTTTCTCTTGCTGATTTGCTTGAGTTCTTTGTAGATTTTGGTTATTAGTCCTTTCTTGGATGTATAGCTTGCAAATATTTTCTCCCATTCTGTAGGTTGTCTATTTTCTCTGTTGATTACTTCCTTAGCTGCACAGAAGGTTTATGATTTAATCAAGTGCCATTTATTTATTTTTGTTGTTGCTGTGATTGCCATTGGGGTCTTCTTCATAAATTCTTTGCCTAGGTCAATATCTATTAATGGAAGAGTTTTTTCACATTGTCTTCTAGAGTTCTTATGGTTTCATAGCTTACATTTAAATCTTTTATCCATCTTGAATTAATTTTTGTGAATGGTGAGAGATAGGGATCCTGTTTCAATCTTCTGCACGTGGCTATCAAATTTTCCCAGCACCGTTTATTGAATAGGGCTTCTTTTACCCAGTGTATATAGTAGACTGCTTTGTCAAAAATCAGTTGGCTGTATGTGGATGGTTTTATACATGGGTTCTCTGTTCTATTCCATTGGTCTGTGTCTCCATTTTTGTGCCAATAATATGCTATTTTCGTTACTACAACCTTGTAGTATAGTTTAAAGTCTGGTAATGCTATGCCTGCAGATTTGTTCTTTTTACCTAAGATTGCTTTGGCTATTCAGGCTCTTTTCCGGTTTTAAACAAAACATAGAATTATTTTTTCTAGGTCTGTGAAATATGACATTGGTATTTTGGTAGGAATTGCATTGAATCTATAAATGACTTCAGGTAATATGGACATTTTAACAATGTTGATTCTACCAATCCATAAACATGATATGTTTTTCTATTTGTGTCATCTGTGATTTCTTTCCTCAATGTCTTATAGTTCTCTTTGTAGAGATCTTTCACCTCCTTGGTTAAGTATATTCCTAGGTATTTTATTTTCTTTGTAGCTATTGCGAATGGTATTGAGTCTTTAATTTGACTCTCACTTAACTGTTATTGGTCTATAGGAAGGTTATTTATTTGTGTACATCGATTTTGTAACCTGAGA
>CAUYSK010068524.1:0-21430 GCA_963575035.1 Avahi laniger | reverse complement strand
AATGCTTCTGTTCATGTCTTTTGCCCACTTTTTAATGGGGTTGTTTGTTTTTTTCTTGCAGATTTACTTGAGTTCTTTGTAGATTGTGGTTATTAGCGCTTTATTGGATGTGTAACATGCAAATATTTTCTCCCATTCTGTCAGAGAAAGAAGTTATAATAAAGAAACAGAGGAAGGCTATAACAAACATTAGAGTCAGAGAAATCAATGTGAAAACATGTTTATTTTTATATGTATGTAAGTGCAGAAATAATTATAGATATGTGTGTATGCATAAGTTAGAATACATGCATGCATTTCCTAGCTCTGTCTACTGAGAGAGCCTGGAAGCAGTGATGCCTCAGTACAATGAGCACAGCTTGGAGAAATGGCTAATTCGACAAGTGGAGCAGGGAAAATCTAAGGTGATCCTAGAGCATTTTGTGGTCCCATAAAGAAAAGGCTCAAAATCAACCAAACAAAAAAAAAGAAGAGGATATGTCAAAAGAACACAGGAGCCAATCTGAAAGAGCCCCCAGTGGACAAAGGTGAAACAATTTTAGCAACAAAATAAATAATGTAGAATTGGTTTATATACCAATGTATAAAAATGTATGAGTTTATACTGAATTAAGTAAGTGAGTATCAAGGGACAAAACTTCCTTATAACAAGAGTTTCAAATAACATATGTAGTTGTTCTCCATTGCAGATGTGAAACTTAATTCCCCTTCCATAAAGGGCATATTTACAAAAAACAAAAACAAAAAAAGGAAAGAAAAACGAGAAAGAAAGGAAGGAAGGAAGGAAGAAAATAAAATAAATTTTTTAAAAAACAAGCCATTTATTTGTTGAGGATTTTTTCTATATATTGTTACCAAAACATTTTTTTTTATTTTAATGTCAGTATACCTCATCACTCAACACTGTGGCACAGAAGGCCCTCAAAATGTGGACTGCTTCCTCCATTAGATTGCTATTTATAGTCATCACTCAAATTGAACCCTTAAGCCACCTAGAAAATTTTAAAGGAAACCCAGACACTCTGAGGCCAGGGTAAAACCAAGAGGAAGATGATCATATCACTCTGAGAAACTTGTTTATTTTAAGAGCAGAACACAATTGCTCTTTCACAGAGTGCCATGTAAATGTAGGCAGGTAGATCACACCACAAAAGAACTTCAATCGGAGTCATTTGAAAGTGAATGGAAATATTCTTCATTTACAAAGACAATTTATGCTTGACAGGACTTTTGATTAATAATTACCTGAATTAGAAAAGATCCCAGGAAAGTGAGTTATCAGATAAACATTGCATATATTGTATTTTTCAAGCCATAGATCATTTCCCATGGGCCTGATTGTAGGTATAAAGAGATCTAATGAATGAGATTTTTTAGTTGGTTCTCTAATTTCTTTAACTTGAAAGGAAATTTTGTTTGAAACTTAATTTTAAAATAGTTGGTCATTTACAAATGCTTATTGGAGTGTTCCCATAAGAGTTAAGTATTAAAGAGCCAAAAAAAGAAAAAATTGATGTTTGGATGTCTCAGAGAAACTGGCATTCTAAGTCAAAGTGGTTTGGCAAAAGGAGCTAAGTCAGGGGCGCCTGGCAAAGTGAGTTAAGCAGTATGACTTCTTTTTTGATTGGAAGGATGAGGAAATGATTGAGAACTAAAGAGTATATGACAGTTAAGTACTTCTGATTCATTTTGTGATTTTATTGAACTCAGAAATAAGAATGCAATCAACACATATTTCTACTTTCTAATTTTGAGCAACAGTGTCATCTACACAAAATAATAATGCTTCAATCTTAGCCATTTCTTTCTGTGTTAGGGTTATCAATTGGAACTGTAAAGTACTTTAAAACTAATACTTACATCTACTATAGTTTTCTGCTTTGTGGTTACCATGAAGTTTACATAAAAAAACATCATAGAGTTATAACAAGCTATTTTAAGCTGATAACAACTTAAGTTTGATCACATAAAATAAGTCTATGTTTTTACTCACATTTTATGTTTTGAAGTCATAATTCATGTATATGTTAAATAGCTTGATTAAGCCATTCTACAATGTATACAAATATTAAAACATGATATTGTACACAATAAATATATACAATTTTTTACTTGTCAATTAAAAATAATATTTATATAATTTCCCTTGTGTAATTACTATGCCCAAGGTAATATACATATATATATAAAATATATATGAATACAAATATAAATATATATATAAAAATTGTGGTTAAAAAAATCCCTCCACATCCACATAACATAAACTTACCTTATTAATAATTACGAGTTGATATTTTGAGCTCCTATATTTTTACATTTGTTCTTTGTGTCTGATACTGTGAAAACAATGAAAATAAATCAAAGCATCAATAAGAAGCTTGATACGTTTTTGTCCCTAAACTTGGATTGGGGAGACTCATTCAAACTTCTCAAATGATTGTCATAAACTTTTCAACCTTGTCATAGAAACACAATAAAGCCTGTGTTCATGCACACAAGGGACCATAGGACCCTGCCAGTGAGAGGCTCTGCACCTCAAATACTCAGGATTCCTCTGATTGATACCAAACCTCCCTTATAACAGGAATCAAGATAAGTTGAGCAGATCTACGTGGAAATTCTCACAGTACTGAAATGTTGGTCTAGGGTTTTCCTGCAACAATGCCTGGGATATATGTGGTAACAGTTTGCATTGTAGCCTCTGTCTGTCCTCTCAATCAGATCACAGACTTCTTGTGAGCAGAGGCTATTTTTGTTCAGGTTTGTATGATGTACCTAATGCAATGCCTTGTGCAAAGTGATCATTTGTGTTTATAGATTTGAGTTTGGCAAAGACGAAAAGAAATATCGAAAAATATCATTATGGAACTGTTCCCTCACTCTAAAGTCTTTGATCATGACAGAGTCTTAATGAAGCCCCGAAGCTCTCACACAGACTCACCGTAAATATTTCACAAAATTAAGTAAGCTATAAATTCTGCCCAATGATGCCCCTGATTAGAGACTAGGGATACTGACTGAAAATAATTATGGCAAAGGGCATCCTGATGGACCAATGATTTGCTACAAACCAATGGTAGGATGAGGCGGGAGAAACTGCTGCAGTGCAGCTCATGAGGCAGGCTTCATCAGTTGGCTTGGGTTAATTCAGCATTGTGACATCTCGGTCTTTCAGGAGGTTATTTTTGACATTGAGTGGCTGTGTTCTCCACTATATCACATCTCTAACAAGATTGTGTTATTGGCTTTTATTTAATGTTTCTAAAATGAGAAAACATGTAACCACTCCTGAAGTGGAAAATAAACTTGTATTCTCATAGTCTGCTTACATAGCATTCCCACAACTCACTGTGCTTTCATAAAATGGTGTTCATGTGCTTCCTTGATTTCCCTTCTTGTTAATGTTATTAATGACACACTTATATGTTCTTGCACAAAGGAGCTAAAAAATATAAATGTTATATGTATGGTGTATAGTCAGGATGTATATGGATAACCACGTCTATGAATGGGAGTGATCATATTGATTTCCCTAAGTTATGATGTTAATTAACCAGCATCGTAAAGTTTTAGTCGCTTTCCTTTTATTAAGAAAACTAGGACACTTGGTGTATAGATTTAGATGTAAAATATAGGACAGGATCAGTGGTCACATCGCAGCCAGACAATAGGAGCAAAGCAGAAATCCATCCTCAAAACTAATAACTATCAAGTTAAAGAACAAGAAGTTGTACAAAATTTAGAGGGTAAAAGTAAATATCAAGTTACATAGCCATTGTGAATAAAACTGTTCTGATTTTCTGTGTTTGGACTTCTTTAGTTTCAGGTGACATAAACCCAACACAGATTAGCTTATGCAAAGTAAAACGAATTTATTGGCATTCAGCTGTCAGTCCTAGAGCTCTGCTGGACTCAGAGGTTAAAATAATCTCATTCCCTGGCAGGCTGCCTTCGTGTGTTGGCCAAGACGGACACAGGAAGTTGCTTACATCATCCTTTTGGCTAACAAGCCCAGGGAAATCAAAATCACATCCCTCCTGATCGTTCTAGCAGGTGACTTTGGAGCATTCTGGTTGGCCCCACTTGGGTCAACGCTAATCCAGTGGCTACTTACTGTACACCAGGTGGACTTCTGTGAACTCTTCCGACTTCTGCCCAACTCTGGTGCACGTGAGAAAACATTGAGAACTTTCTAAGCAATATGAGGCAAATTCTACACAAAGACTGGTTTGTCACCAGAAGGGGGATGGGGTTGACAGAAGACAGGACCTCGGGTCTAACCTGAACTGTAGTCACCGTTGACCACCACATCGTTCCTGCCTCTGAGGAGGCTGCTGGAGCACACGGCCTTTGACACAGGCTCTGGAAGAACAGAGCCAATAAAGAGCAGAAAGATATGTCAAGCTTTCAAGCCCTTTGTTTCAGCGGCTTGGTCCTCATCTCCTCTGCTCCTATTCTCAATTTATATCATCTATGTCCGTTGCTTGAAGAAGTCTCTGTCACCTAATGCCAGCCTCACAATCTGATATCCATTATCCCTGCTCTATTGTCTCAGCAAGAATGGTCAGTGTTCCTTGTGTATATATGTTCTGATAACTTCTTGCATTGTTTATTGTTTTTAATGTTTTCATCTGTAAATAGTCATTTACATGTTCAAGAGACAGGTGTCATATTTATATTAGTGTGAGTCCTATGGAGCCTGCTCTTCAGTATACTGAATGGTTCCATGTAATTTTCTGTAGAAGCAGGCAAGATAGCTTTTAACTGAAAAAACCAGGGAGCTTCCCGCTCAGTCCCCCTAATAGATGAAGTCTAATTCAACATTCAAGGTCCAGATTTCTCATCTTATTTTCAAAATCTTAATGGATTATTTTACCCAGGACTTCTACTAGTTAGTGTTTGTATGCAAAAGCCCTTTCGCTGAATGGTTTGAATCTGCCCTACAGAGTTTAATATCCCCCCTTGATGTGAAGAGAATAGCATCCTTAGGTTTTTATCTTCCTAGATCCTAACTCTGGGGTGGGGCTGACACTCTGGCAGAATGGTGTAAGGCACAGGCTTAAAATAGCTGACATCCATAGTCTTGCCAGGGATATCAGATGAGCTCAAAGGACTCTTAAGAATTCTCTCAATGGCATTTCTACTTTTCTTGGAAGGATGAGATAACCAATAGTGACTGGTTTTAAATTTTATCGCTTTTCTGACTGCTATTGGTATCACAAAGGACTGTTAATGTCTCCCATAGTAACTCTTCAAAGGTACCTTCCCAGGTAGATGGCATCTTGGAAATTTGTCTTCACTACTGGGCAGAAATAGTCTTGTTCAGAGCCAGCGTAGGGCAATGAACACAATAGTGAAAAGTAACCCTGGGTGATCACTCACGATGTCTGGACTAGAGCTAGATCATCTTTAGAATAGTTTCTTGATATAAAATTCTATTCTGTGGGGAACATAGTAAACCAGTATTTTTTTCCAAATAGCATTAAAGTTTTATGGTCAATCACTTATAAGATATGGCATAATTGAAGGGCCTCAATCATTTTTATGAATGGGCACTTACATTTAAAAATTCTAGACACTTGAAAGCCACTTAAAAGGCCACCAAATAAAGAGGCCATATACCAAAATGTGCTCAGAAAAGAACACATCCTCCAGGAGAAAGTCCACTCGGTACTTGCTTAAAATGGAGCCATATAGGTCTTGAATCAACTCCCTCAACTTAACAAATTCTGCCTGTAAGACAGTCTACACTTACTGTATATGTCATATGAGTGAATTAGTTAAGAGACTTTTGAGTTCTGTATAAGAACAATTTTATAAATGGCTTTGCTGGAATAAAGAAGGAATTACTTTCTTGGAGCTCAAGGAGTTAGCCCCTTTATGGGTTAAATAAATTGTCAAAAGACAGACTCTGGAACAAATGGTAGTTCTACTTGTATCTCTTTAGGGTATCTCCATATTGCTTTACACAGAGGTGGCATTGCTTAAATTCTTTCTAACAAACACAAAGTATTAAAATATACAATCATAACTCTCAAGAAAATCATTCTAAAGAAGACGACTCTGGGTTAATTGGAAAATCTGCTGTAGGGATGAATAATTTAACATGGATTCGCAGGGTAGCATAGATGATTATTCATGCTTACACAGGTTACTTGAATGTATCTATAAATCCTGCTGATTTATAACTCAGACACATTTTTTAAACTTAAATGTGTGACTTTCAATTTGGAAATTTTTCCTTATGTTAATATACGGCTGAGTCATTGCTAAGGTCTGACATCCAGGCTTTCTTAATCCTAGTGGGGTGCAGGGCTGGTGATAAAGTTGGGGCAGAGGGAGGAGAATGAACTCTCTGTTAAAAGCAAATGAATTTATTATGATCAGTGCTACCAGAGTGAAGCAAAAAGAGAATAGACAATGAATAAATGACGTGAAGGAAGAGCTAAAAGACTCCTGTCTGAGTGACAGCAAGCGTTAACAGTGTGTCTTAAGGCCCTGGTTTTATGCCTTCACCACCTCCAGTTTGGGCTTGATATAGTTGACAGTCCCATGCTTTAAGACTCTCTCTTGCTCAGGTTATTTTTCCCTGGGTGGCAATTCTCCTGCTCTCGATTCAGGGAGAGCGAGCTAAGAGCAAGCGGTTGTTGGGGAAAGGCTTGGCCTGTCGCAGTCGGGGAGGGGATACTCTGCTCTTCCTAATCCCGGGTCCCTGCTAAGGAAGAACACTGGGGAGATTTGCTGACGCAGTGCCCTCTGCAGAAGCAGGCGGCTTTAAATTTTAATTGATCTGGGCAAATTACATTTTTCCAAATTTATGCCATCGTTCTCTCTCAAACCCAGACATTGCTGCCACTAAAGCGCTGATGTTTAACCTGGGACTTTAAATTTATGTCAAAAAGCAAGGAACAAATGACCTACGTGCCCTGTCCATTTCTCCTGAAACCATGGTAAATCTTTGAAATTGCTTGCCATAAAAAAATCAGGGAATATTCACATATATATTTACCCATGGAGAAATACGTGGCATTATTTTGCATGTATTTTAATATAAATTGTATCATATTGTATATATGTGTATAAATACATATAAAAATGTCTGAAAATCTCACCTCATAACAATGGTAACCCTAGGCAGAAGGGAAGGCACTGACAGGCACAGGGAGCAAAGGGAACTTAGCAAAGTGACATCTGTAATGTTCTCACCTCTTTCTCTATCCCTTCTTTTCTTTCTTTTGTGTGTTTTTTAAGAAATATAGTTACACTTTATATTCCACGACTAAAAATTACTTTTAAAGATTTGGAAACATTCTTCAGAAAAATCTGATTGAGCCCAGGCATACACTTAATGATTGCAGACTCAAGTTGCTTCTTTGGTTGTTTTAAAAGCTGATTTCTGCAGAGTAGCTGTGTTTTGTGATGCAGTTGATTCCATGTGTAACTGGGATGAATAAAAATGTCAAAAAGATGTGTTTTTTTTGATCAGATGTTTTTACCTGAATAAATATTACTTGTGGCTGGGAAGAGCAAGAAATCTGTTTATGAGTGGCACATAGTAGTTACTCTACAAAATGCTGAAGAAATGAAATGGGTGGATGGATGGATGGATGGACGGTGGGTAGATGGATGGATGGACGGTGGGTGGATGGATGGATGCATGGATGGTGGATGGATGGATTAATCCGGTGTGAGATAATCATTTGTTAAGGATGACCTCGAGCACAGGTCTAAGAAAAAATGAATGTTAAAACCCATTCTCACTCTTGGCCAATAGTTGGATGTAGTAACAGTATATTTTGCCTTAAAAAATCAGCAAAATGAGGGGTTGGACAGATGATCTCAGTCTACACCTAAGCTGAAGCTGAGATTTTGCAGGGATGCAACCAAGGAGTGACAAACTGTTCTCTCTCAAACAAAATGAGGGGAAAAACAGACAGAAACACCCAAATCACTCAGAATCACAGCGGCTGATTACCCGGTCACAGGGAGAACGGTCCCGCGGGGGCGGAACGGCAGTCGGGAAGGCCGGCTCCGCGGGGACATTCGGGCTGTCCCTCCAACGGGCGGGGTGGGGGGGCGGACGGAGACAGACGTCGCTGCAGGGGGTCGGCTGCACCCCAGGGCGGTAACGAACCAGTAACCCTGAGAAGAGAAGCCAGAGGCGCCTCTTCGCAGGGCGCTGGGGGAACGGAACGGAGAAAGCCGCCTCGCTGGGCGGCCGGAAGCCTTCGTCGCCTGATCGCGGCTCCCTCGCCTTCCGCTTCCGGCGGGGCCGCTGCCCTCCCCGCCCCCCGAGGCTCTTCCTGCGTCTGCGGCTTCGGACTGGAGGGAAACGACGACGGAATGTGCAGCACAAAACCCTCATCCTGTGTTTGGGCGACCGCCCCACCCTGTCCAGCCCCTGGGAGGAGAGTTCCAGAAGGCGTTCAGCAGGCATGTCGTCTTGCCGGGAAACACCCCCAGGTTCACGCGGCAGAGAATCTCCGGGCCACATTCGAAACGCTCGGCGCCATGTAAGGCCTGAGGCCTGTGGCTCTCCGGAGCCACCGGACAGTGTGTCACGAGGGGAACGGCTAGAAATCAGTGGGCACAAGAGGGAAATGGGGTTGCCTGCTTCGCGCCATCTAAAGAGGGGCACTGCGGCTCTGGTGGAAGGAAGGCCGGAGACAGCAACCAAGTCCCCTCCCTCCCCACTCCAGCCCACGCGGAGGCTGGCGGTGATTGTCTTTAAGTGTCGCGTACACATCTCTGCCTAAAACGCATGCTGTCAAACTTGTTTCCCTGCGCCTTGAAAAATTCTGTCAAACGCCATGAGCCACTCTGTCAAGAAAACTCTGTATTTAGTGCCTGGATCCTTTGCTTGGCTCTTTTGTCTCCAAAGCATTAACCTCCTTCCTTGGCAGCGAGCCAAACATGATGGAAGGAACGCGTGCTCCAGTTGGTCATCCCAGTGATTGAATATGCTATTTGGAGACACACTAAACCACAGGCCTCAAAATCGGGTGACTGCAGGGGCCAGGCAGGAGCACAGATGAGCAACGCAGCCCTGATGGGGACTTTGGCAAAGCAGCCTGTCCCCTGCCCACCTAAAGGGGGGAGCCCCAACTGACTGCTGGCCTGCAGTTCCGGTGTTGCCAAATCGTGGACCTGTTTATCTGCTGTGGAAATATAAGGGGCAATAATTATATTGGGCAACAATTAATTATTGCCCCGTATATTTCTTTGAGGTTGCTGTTCAGCTTGCAATAATTATCCCAGTGACAAAGCTATGCTATCCCCCCAACTTTTAGTGAATTGTTTTGTTTTTGTTATTTCATGACTCTAAAATGTGACTTATCAGAGACTACTTTATTTCCCCCTCCCCAATAACTTATTCAAGGATGGGCTTTTAACTCAGGCTGAACCAATCCTAGCACCTCATCCAACTGGGATAAGGACCACAGCTCCTGATCCAGTCCCTGGGCATGTGACCCAAGTTGGCCAATCAGTATCCTTTTTTGTTTCTTTGTTTCTTTCTTTTTCCTTAATTGGGGCTTGGGAGCAAGAGTCTTCTTTTCATTGTGAAGCTGAGAGGGTGTCAGCTAAGGAATAACCAGTGGCCCTGACATCAGTCCCATGTGGCAGAAGCCAGCCCACGGGAAGTGTGGAAATACCCAGGGATCAGAGATGAAGAGTCCCAAGGGCGCTCAGGTTTCACTCTCAGCTGTCTCAGAGGGCCTTCCTGTTCTTTCCAAGGATTGGTTCTATAAGGAAACAGACTCCTCCTTTTTGGCTAGCTATTTTGAGTTGAGCCTCTGTTACTCATAAATCAAAAAACGCTGGTGAATACTTGGGTTCTGGAGCCTGGCTGCTTGGGTCCAGTCTGCATCTGACACTTGCTAACTGTGTGATCTTGAGAACGTTCATTAACCTCTGTGTCTCAGTTTCCTCATCTATAAAATGGTAACAATAATAGAACCTACCCCATAGGGATATTGTGAAGATTAAAACAGTCAATACATAGAAAGCCACAGAACATCAGTGTTGTCATCAAATGTGACCAAGTGGCAAAAAATGATTAAATACCCCAGAAAAATACAATCTGTCTGCCACTGAAGAACCACTTCTGCTCAAAGACAGTTGGAAACCTGAAAGGTGATTCCTCATCGATCATTTTCTCACCGTTAGGAAAGAATGATAACTCTGTGAAAGAAAGATTTTTTTTTTCCTTTCCCAAAGAGAGAGAAAAACTAAATTTATAAAATCAAATTTGTGTTGCATCAAGAAATTAGAAGGCAAACTAGATGGGAAACTCTAGAACAAAGTGGAATTCATTAATATTCTGAGAAAGATGGAAAGTTGAAGAGATAGTAGAATCATTATGAGACATTTGAACACCCACTACAAAGAGAAGTTACTAAGGGGTGAGTGTAGGTATAATTTAATGCTCGAATTTTTGAGAAAACCCAAAAATGACAGGTCTATAATTTTCAGTGGAGGAGGTAATGGAAATGCCATTCAGGCTTGGAGCAGCGGAGCGCTATGAAAGTCGTTATTTAATTAGGGACTGCAAGCACAGATTCCAACGAAGGAAGAGCTCTCATTCTGCTGGCATAGGTTCACTGGCACCCCCCAAAACTGAAGAGACAGCAGAGAAGTGAGCCACCCACTTCTCCAAGAGGGCCTACCTGAAACCCATCTCAGGGCGAGAATCTGGGGCCCTGAGTCCAAGGAAACCTTCCCTGCAAGCTGCCTGTATCATCTTGTGCCCTTGGTGCCGGCCTCGGCAGAAATGGCGATGTCTTCAAGCACAGGCAGGAGGAGAACAAAACAGAGCAGTGGTTCCCGTGTTTCAGGAACTGAGCTGAAAAAGGAAGAGATTAAATGAGTGTCGAAGGGATGGTAGTTTTGTTCGGAGAATCGGAGGCTAATGTTAAAACATAGAGTGAGGCTGCGGGGCCAGGGCGTGCTGTTTCCCCTCCTGGAGGCGTTCAGGAAGGGATGTGATGGCAGAAGACAGTGCCAGAAGTGTGAAGGAGACAGCTCACGTGGGGCCGATTTTATGGCGGTGTGCCCACTCCCGCCACCGCCGCAGCACAGTGCGTCGCTGGGAGCTGAGCCGACGCTAGCAGACTGCTGTGGATGGTTTCAGTGCTAAACGCCTGCAGAGAAAAGAGGATTTCAGGCAAAATCCACGATGCCTGGGAAGCCCTCACCATTGAAACGGTGGGGAAACAGGTTAGAAGACTAGGAAGCTCATGGCTGTTTGGACATCACTGTTTTCTAAGGATAAATCTTTTAAAAAGCCTTAAAAATGATTATTTCCAAGTCAGACATTTCCCTGCGGAGGATCAGAAAAGGTGGCTTGCCAGCCCCCAAATTGGTTTCACACACTCTTGTTTGAAAATGTTGGAAAGAGAAAGTTAACCAGAGACTGACTTGGAGAGTCTGCGGAGAATGCATTCTACGGGGCAGCCAAGCGCCTCTGTGACAGCCTGGCCTGGCGGCAAACCCCAAGTCCCCATGGCCAAAAGTGTGTCTAGGCTGCCCCCAAGGACACCAATCTTAATTCAAGAGCACTTGTGTCTCTTTCTGGTGTCGATGCTCACGTTTTTGCATAGCCGTCTGTTTAATCTTCAGGCCACACCCACAGGATGTGGCCTGGTGCACAGAAGCAGAACTCACTGAACCAGTGACACAAATTCTTGTCCCAAATTTGGCTGCTTCTGGTGACCTTAGGCAAGTTATTCTTCCTCTCTAAGCCAGTTTCCTTTTCTGGAAACTTAAGGAAAATGAAGGATGATCGGCCTGTAATGTCTTTTTCAGCATTAAAGTTCTACATGATAATTCCTTTTTAGAGTAGAAGGAGAAGCTGTAATGTGAATCACCTGGAAATGTGTTCGGGGCACAGGAAATTTAATAGTGAATGAAATGCAGACAAAGAAGGCCAGACAGCGAGACCAGCACCAGGATTGCTGAAGACCAGGTGGAAGGAGTAGACGGTGGTCCTGGGGAACTTGGAGGAGGAAGTGGGGAGCCTTGAAGAACAACGTGGCAGAAGAAGGTGGGCAGAGCCGGTGCAGAGAGTGCGTGAGCTCTGCACCAAGCTCGGTCCTGAGGTTTGGTTTTCAAAGCCAACTTTTAGGTTCACCTCCTTGAAGTTTTTCCAGACCAGCCCCACCTGTCGCCTGTGGTATCCTGGGCAGGTCAAGCTTGTTCAGAGACCCACCATGGCTCCTCGTGGCCTGGGGAATAAGGTCCAAACTTCACATCCAGTTTCCAAAATGCGTCTACTGCCTCTCTTCCTAGACCTCTCTCCAACCTGCCTCTGGCAAGGGCTGAATTCTTTATCCTTCCCAGACTGCTCCTGAACCTTCTCCCCCTCTTTCCTCTTTCTGAAAAGCCCTCAGCTCCCCCTCTGCTGGGGAAATACCCTCCTTTATGAAGACCTAGGACACCATTCCCAACTCCCGCAGTATTTTACCCCTCAGGCCCCATGGGGTTTCAGGAGCCCGTGACGACGTTGGAGACCTGCAGGGAAGGACATAGAAATAATCAACTCGAAATTATGAAAACTACAAAATCAAAATAATAACATTTTAAAAACATAAAAATATTTTTGACAACAAAGTATTATATTTAATATGGGGACTGGATGCATTTTAATATGACTACTGTATCTTGGGATGGGGTCCTCAAAGGAAAAAGTCCCTGGGACCTATAGAAATTTCACATGAGAAGACCTTTGCTGAGACCCACGGCTGGAGGGCCATCTCCCTTCTTGCTTCTTTGCTCTGGGGATGTGTCTACCGCACCACTAACCTCACTGTGTTCTGTGTCGAACTGGCCTGTGTCCACTGTTGCCTCCTGTGCTAGACTATGGCTTCCCAAGGGCTGAATCCTGTCTTCTACAGGGCACCCAATTAGCAACCCGTAGGTCAATAGACAGGTTCTTGACATCAAAAATGTCACCAAATGCCCAGGTTTCTGGCTCCTTTTAAACAGTCAGATGATCTGGCTACGCCAGTCATACCACGTAACAGACGGCTGGACCTGCGTGGGCGGGGCATGTGGCCTCCTGTTTGCCAGGCCTCCCCGTGCCCACCTTGGTCATTTTGCCAACATCCTGGTCTGAGAGCCTCCGGCCTCACACCTTTGGTGTAACTCCTCCTCCTCCTCTTCGTACCCAGCACAGTGTCTTACATAGTGCAGGGGTTTAACATGTATTTGTTGAGTAAATAAATGATTACAAGGTTTGGAGCTTGATGTCCTCAGAATTCATTTTCAGAATCAGACTTTGAGTTGCACAAAGCAAACTTTAGCTACTTACTAATAACACAACACCATTTCCCCTTTTCCGGTTGGCTGAGGGAAGGAACCTAATCACCAGCCATGCGGAGTATACTTGGATCATTTTACTGAAAACGATCACAGCAGTAGCAGATTAAATCTGCGTGATGGATCTCCAGCATTATCGAATCTTTGGTCAAATTTGCAGGCTTATTATTGTCTTAACTCCAAAATGATGTATCCAAAGATTTGTTAATGTGAAAGCGTCAGATGCAATGGAAGTTCGGAAAGAAACATGAATGGAAAGCAAGATGAACGGGTACCTTCTAGTGCTTCCATTTCGCTTTTATCAAACAAGATTAGTCTTCTCCCATAAATTGATGAAATTATCCTTAATGATATGAGAAATTCAGCTGAAAGGAATGCCAGAGAAGCCTAAGCATTGTTGATCAGAGATTTAAAAGTCATCGTTTCAGAAAATGGACATTTCAAATTTGCTCCTGAGATTCAAGCTACAGAGGTCAAATTTGAGAAACATGTTCAAAAATATGCTATTCCACAACCTCAGCTGTGGGATTTAAGGTGATATTTTCAGTGAAATGGCTACTCTATGTCAGTGTGGGTGGATGTCTCAACTTTCCAACCAGAGTCTAAGCAACTTGCAGGCAGAGGCTGTCTCTCATCTCTCAGTCTGTTTTCACTTTCCTGCCGCAGCTCCTTGTGCATAGCCGGTGACTAATATTTATAACTTCTTGGTTGGTAAACACACCCAGCTCATTTGCCCTTAAATGCAGCAAACTTTCATACAATCCTCACAAAAGTAGCAAGCTCTAAAATCTGGGAAGGCCACAGAAAAGTGAGTAGAGTGAGTAGAATTCTAAGGGCAGCCTTTGTCATTAATAATTCATGCAGAGAAAAAACTGCAATTGGAGAAAATATGCTCTCGCTGCTATGGGTAAGTTTCTGTAGCGATGCAGTGGAAATGGCACCAGCCTGACTAGGAGAAATGGGATGTCTACGTGGGCCGATTGCACCGAGTCAAATGCAGTCGTTCAGTTTCAGAGATCAGGTCTGGCCTGTGGAATACTCAAATCGAGGAAATAATGAACTAGAATGTAATAGATATCTGCTATATCATTATTTCACAAATAAAGAACATATCCAGTGCTATCTTTTAAGCATGATGTGCGTTTCTATTCCTTGACTGAATAGCCATTGAAACCAATAGTCATTGAGGCCCAGATTGATGAAGGAACATGGCAGATTAGATTGTTCTTGAAAAATATTTCCTCCCACCTACTTCATTCAGTTTCCATGGGAGGAGTGAACTTCCCCACCCCTTGACTTTGGGTGGGGACGTGTGACTTGCTTTGGCTGATACGGTGTTAGTGGATGGGCCTACGAGCAGAGTCTCGAGGTATGCTTCCATGATTGGTGTTACACACGCGTGCTTCTGCCATCCACGTGAGAAGAACATGCCCTGGTGGCCAATGCCCCTTCAGTCTGGGGCCTAGGCAACAACTGAGTGACACAGGGGCTTGACCCGCCCAAGGTCAAAGAGCCAGGGGTGGAGCCCTTATGTGTGTGCCAGTGACGCGCAGATTCACAGCGTCTCCATCTGACGAGAGGAGGCGAACGTGGACCTGGGAAGTGTTGGCCTTGGGGATTCGGAAAGCCAGTGGCTGGACAGAGAGAGAGGCAGCTGTGAGTGCTGGGATTCTGGAATGCTACGGCTAGATTTCTGTCACACGGCTGTGCTCTGAAAAAGAGCCCACCTACCCTGATTTGAAAAATTCTATCATCAAGGAACTACATGAACAGACTAATTACAGACCCCAAAACTCTATTCCTCTCTCTCTGCCTCTCTCTCCTTCTCTCCCCTCTCACTTTCTCCCTCTCTCTCCCTTTCTCTCTCCCTCTCTTTCATTTTAGGGATGAAGGCATGTGGTATGATTGACGCTACAGTGGATAAAGTGTCAAGAAAACTATGTTCCAACTCTGCCACCATCTCTCTGAGACTTTCGCTAAGTTGCTTCCCCTCTCTGAGCTTCATTTTTCTCATCAGTAAGGCAGAGTTGGTGATAACCTGCCTCACAGAGGCACCGAAAGGATTTACGAAGTAACAGTCCTAAAGAGCTCATGACAGGACCCTGGTTCAAGCTGTCTCTGGGGAGAGGCAGATACTTCTGCCTTTCACAGCCTCCTACAGCAGAAAAAGTTGCATATTTTCCATGTTTTTCCCCCTTGTCAGGTAAAAATGTGCTGAGCCAGCAGCTCCTAGCATCTTCCTGTTGAGGAAATTAGCACATAGCAACCTCCCTGGCTGAACAAAACAGGTCGCCAGGGTCCTACCTGTCTTCTGTAAGCGTCCTGTGTTCAGCTAAAGACTCCCGAGTGAGTTATTCTAACTAGAAAGGTAAGAACACTTAGTCTCCAATCCAGTCTTCTGACTTGACTTCCTGTTTCCCGCATCGGGCCCCCCCAGGTTTCATTTCTGGAGCCTCAGTGAGGTTTCAACCTCCCCAGTCGCCTTCATTCAGCAAAGATGCACCTTACGCGGCTCTCACTCTGTGCTTAGCCTGTGCGGCGGATAGGAAGGTCCTCGCTTTGTCCTCCAGGAAGACATGGCCTCCCCGGGGAAAAGACCTCAAGTAGGAAACATTCCTTTACTCGACACGTATTTATTGAGCATCTACTAAATGCTCAGTGCCGGGTTCTGGGATGAAAGGAAGTGGGTGCTCATGGCGACGCTCTGGCGAGAGCAGAGCTGTCCGATGCAAACACACTACGAGCCACATATTAATTTGAAGTTTTCTAGTAGCTATCTTAAAAAGTAAAAACAAACAAGTGAAATTAATTTTAATGTCTTTTATTAAACCCAATAAATCCAAAATGTTATCGTTTCAGCACATAATCAAGATTTTACATTCTTTTCTCCCCACTGACTCTGCGAAGTCCCGTGTGTGGTTCGCACTCACAGTGCATCTCAATTTGGACTGGGCACAGTTCAAGTGCTTAGCGGCCACACACGGCTGGCGGCTACTACATGGGACAGCGCAGGTCCTGGAAATAAGTGAGCCGTGGGCGGCAAGGCGGCGTGTCTGCGAGGAGGGACAGCGGGGAAGGAAGGAAGATCTGCTGACGCCAGGGGGCTGGGGCCGGGCCTGGGGTCTGGGAGCTGGAGAGAGACACAGAAGCACCCGCGCGCCAGCGTCCCGCGGTGCAAGGGGGCAGCTCGGCCAGGCTGATGAGGGGTGGGGGAAGTGCCGGAGGGCTCAGAGGTGCTGGCACGAGGCTGGTGGGAGGAACACTGACCTGGGAACGGCTCAGATCATCCCAGCCACAGGAGGCATTCGCAAGGGAAAGAAACCTGCCCTGGGTTCCGTGAGCTCTGCACAGGGTTTGGCCTCTGAACATTGATTCATTTATTTATTCATGTGCAAATGTTTATTGAACAGCCCTGTGTGTCAGGGACTTTGAATATGTGGCAGGTAAGATGGTCTAGGTCCCGTCGCATGGAAATCACATTGTACTGGAGGGAGCAGACAATAAGCAGGCACTAGATAAGCAAGACCGTTTCAGAGCACGGTCAATGTACGATGGGGGAACAGGGCGAAATGACGGGCTCCGGGAGGATGGGCACAGTTTAAGGCGGGTGACGAGCCCTTTTTCCTTGGGGCCCACTCTCTGTGCCTCTCCACCCTGCCCTGTATCCTGGGAGGCCGGCTTCTGTGGCGTGCAGATTAGAGAAGACCGAGGAGACACGATGGCTGCGTGCCGCGTGGTGTCCTGCGTTGGGTCCTAAAACAGAAAAAGGAGACCCGAATGAGGCCTTTAGGAGCAAGGCTGAGAATGGAACAAGATGGTGACATCGGTGAAGGTCCCCTCTCCTGCACGGGGCGCTCAGAGGCAGGAAGACCTCAGCAACTTGCTCCCGCCAGGAGCAGCTCCCTTTCCACTGCCGCCCGGGGGTGGCAGGAACATCTCTCCCGCGTGAGCTCTGTCCCAACCCTGCCTGTCTTCCCCCGCCCCGCCCTTTGTGGACGCATGTGCTCGCGCGTGAGTGCCCGCGTGTGTGTGCCTGCGTGTGTGTGCTTGTGTGTGTGCATTTCACTTCTTTTGCTTCCTCTATTGGTTTTACAAAAATTACAACGTGGTAAATATTCATGGTAGAAATAATTCAAACAGCACAGAAATGTCTGATGGAAGAAGTAAAAGCCCCAACCTCGTCCTTCCTTCGTGCCTCTGTGCCCTTCCTTGAATCCCTCTTTCTGGGGTGGTCGCTGCAAACAGGGGTTTTCTAAGAATGTGGCACCTAAATTTTTACACCAACTATGGCCCCATGAGAACAACGGTCATGCCTGCCTTGCTCACTGTCCTGCTCCCAGGAGAGGGCCTGACACACGGTCGGTGGCCAATCATATTTATTGAATGTCGAATGAATAAATGAATGATTTGTTCTGAAACTTATCCTTTTCTTTCATAGAACAAAATAAACACATCATGGACACCACTCCATGTCGCAGCTTAGACTAGTTTATTCTTGAGCATTCTGTAATCCAGACATACCTTAATGTGTTTCACTATCTGCTTCCTAATAAATGGGTGGGTGTTTTGTGGTGTTGCTATCACAAACATGGTACAATGAGCCCTCTTTTTACATGTATCTTGCGCACACAAATTGGTGCAAGGGAGAGTCTGTAGCGGAAGTGCGGACTCAGAGGGAACGTACAGTTTACACTTTGTCTTAGGGATGTTAGAGGCCCTCATAGGAGCCGGGCAGGGGTGGCCGCACGGGCTGGCTGCGGGGTTTTCGAGGCCACAGCGTCTTCCTGACAGGGTCAGATCAGCACCCCTCTGCTCAGGCTGGGGTTGGGGTTTATGAGGAGAGAGTTTCTCTTTCAGAGACGTAGCTAAGGAAACCCACCCTGGTCGCTGCAGGGGCTGGACAAGAGTCTCTCTACCTAGATGTTTCGGATTCTTTCTTGTAACTTTGTATTCTAAGTACCGGCATTTTCAAAATGCTTTCATTTGCAATAGCTTCTGTGGGTCTCACCATCCCCACGATGCAGGCTGGAGAAGCGACATCGTCCTATTTCACAGAAGAGGTCAATGGCAGTCCGAGGTCATGCATTCGTCACTCTTGTCAGCAGGGGTAAAAGCAATGATGCTCAGGGACTAGGAAGACCATTAGAATAGGACCTAGAGTGACTTTTTAAGGGTGAAAATATACTTAGGGTATTTAACAGGTGCCCTGTCTTAGGAAGAAAACAAAGCAAAACCTACCTGGCGTCAAACCTGCAGTACGGTCTGCTGGCCCTCAAATGAGGGCTCCAGACAACTGAAAATGCCACACAGCTGGAGACGAGACATCGGAAAGTAGGAACAAGGCTGCAGAGATATCAGTAAGAAATGAATGTCTTTTAGGTCTTCTTAGCCTGGAGACAGTGAAAGTATTACCTCATATACAGAGCCCGCTGATGATCTGACAATTATTTAATTTCATTAGGGCTGGTTCTCAATTCAGTTAAATCCATTTATTTAATTGTCTTAGTTGAAGGGTTTGATAACAAACAGCAATAACAACAAAAGCACCTCCTGAAATGGACACCGTTTTTGGTGTTTCTTTGGGGAACCCTTTCCTGGCTTGTCATCCAAGGGGATTCATCAGAGTCAACCCTAACCTTTGAAGGAGCAATCAGCAAAGAGGCCCATCCCTCCTGCTCACAGCTGGTGAGCTATTACCTGCTAAACCTGGTGCTGCTGGCAGCCCTCTGGCCACTGCGTGGGGTTCAGCTTCCTGAGAATGAAGACAGTGTGGTGGAAAGAGGCTGAGAGATGGAGAGAGACAGAGCCCCTGGATCTAGCTGTTCCTGAAGCCAAACTATTCCTGGATTTTACAGCTAATAGAGTCAATAAATCTCTCTTTATGTTTAATCTAGTTTTATTTCCGTCACTGAAGAATTCTTCATTAAGAAATGGGATATTTTATAACAAGAGAAGGAATCTTAAAACAAATTTGGGACATTTTTAAGAAAGAATGAGCTGGGCACAGTGGCTCACGCCTGTAATCCCAGCACTCTGGGAGGCTGAGGCAAGAGGATCACTTGAGGCCAGGAGTTCCAGACCAGCCTGGGCAACAAACATAATAAGACCTCGCCTCTACAAAAATTAAAAACATTAGCTGGGAGTGGTGGTGCATGCTGGTAGCCCCAGCTACTCGGGAAGATGAGACAGGAGGATCACGTGAGCCCAGGAGTTCAAGGCTGCAATGAGCTATGCACTCCAGCCCAGGTGACAGAGTGAGACGCTGTCTCTAAAAAAAAGAAAGAATGAACCCATTTATTCACTTATTAAATATGAACCTTGGCCTGATGGCACCTTGGAGTGAATTTCATTTGCTTCAAAGTAATACGGACGGTGTCAGGACATGCTCTCCAATCTCTGACTGGTAACAAAACAGAGAACCTATCCCAAGGGTAAGGTAAGTGGTGTTTGTGCGCATATGTGGAACGGGTTCCTACCGCATGCCAGACACCAGGGGCCGTGGCCTGGTCTGCAGGCACCTCGAGGCCCCCTTTCCCTGGATGACTCTCTCATCTATGCTTCCCGCGCACGCGTGTCTGGCATGCATTCACTCACCACTCGCGCATGCGTGCTGGCTCACCCACACATCGTGTGTGTAGACCATGCTCCAGGCATTGTGTTAGGCACCAGGTCTCCGTTGCAGGATCTGGGAGTCCAGTGTAGGCAGTCTGAGAATTCGAGCTGTGCTCTGTTCTGGTTATGTGAGTGCGAGTTTGGTTAGACAGGTGCAGGGACGTGCCCGGGTGATCAGAGGAGGGCTTTGGTGGCCACGTGGGAAGAAAGGAAAACACTCCGTCCCGGCCTTCACTGCCTTTCCCCTGGACTGTCGTGAACCCCAGTTCTTCCCTCTGCAATCAACCCTCAGTGCTCTGACATGATTTTTCTGAAACGCACCTCCGAGCATTCTTCATCCACACGCTTGCAAGGTGTCACACGGCCTCCAGGACAACACAGGCGGCTCGTTTGTCCCTTCAGGTTCCCTGCTCTCTGAGCACACAGCGTGCTATGGTTTCAATGTGTCCCCTCCCGAACTCGGTGTTGAAGCTTAGCGGCCGCTGTGCCAGGAAGAGGTGGGGCCTTTAGAAGGTGGTTCAGTCCTGAGGGCCCTGCTTCATGAGTGGGATTAAGGCCCTCATGAAAGAGGCTTCGTGCGGCCCTGGGCCCTTCTCCCTGCGCCGGGTGAGGACACAGCATTCCTCCCTCCGGAGGGCGCCGCAAGAAGGCCCTCACCACACACCAAATGCCAGCACCTTGAACTTGAACTTCCCAGCCTTTAGAACCGTAAGAAACAAATTTCTGTTCTTTATAAATTAAAAAAAAGATGTTACATTGGAACAAAAAATGTTAATCACAAGTAGAATAATAACTGTGTTTTTTACTGTGAATTTTTAATGGGGTGTGATTTATATACATTAATACTTACAGACCTGGAGCAAGCAGTTCAGTGAGCTTGTTTGCTGTGCCGTGAAGACACTCCACATTCCAAACGATAGCTCGGTGAGCTTCGCGATGCCCGCGCACCTCTCTCAAGCCAGAGCAACGCCAGCATCCCAGGGAGGTCCTCGGCGTCCCTCCCTATCGGTCCCTCCCCATCTCCCACCTCAGAGGCAGCCACAGGTGCCATCTCCCTCACCCTCGACCACTTTTGTCTGTTCCCGAACTTCATTCCAGTGAAATCACGCACTCCTTCGCGTCTGGCTTCTTTCACTCAGCAGGACGTTTCGAATTCACCCACATTCTTGCAAACGACACCTAACAGTTCTGAGCACTCCGGGTGCACCAGGCACTGTGCTCGAGTCACATTCTTTATATCTCTGTAATAATCCCATGGTGGGCTGTGAATACCCCCATCTTGCAGCTGAGAAAACTGAGGCTTCACAACTTGCTCTGAGTCTCACTGCTGTTAAGTGAATCCATCACAATTTGAGCTCAGGTGTCTGACTCCAAAGCCTGAGGCCCAAAGAACCTTGTGCTCCCGTCTCCTGCGCTGGGCAGGTGGAACACCAAGGCAGCCACGCATCGTCAACGACCTCCCCCATGTCCATCCTCAGCCTCCCAACCACTTCTTTTC
>CAUYSK010068523.1:0-10561 GCA_963575035.1 Avahi laniger | reverse complement strand
TCACAGCAACCTCAAACTTCTGGGCTCACGCAATCCTCCTGTCTCAGCCTCCCATGTAGCTGGGACTGTAGGCATGCGCCCCCATGCCCGGCTAATTTTTTCTATGTATTTTTAGTTGTCCGATTAATTTCTTTCTATTTTCGTAGAGACAGGGTCTCACTCTTGCTCAGGCTGGTCTCGAACTCCTGAGCTCAAACAATCCACCCGCCTCGGCCTCTCAGAGTGCTAGGATTACAGGTGTGAGCCACTGTGCCCGGCCCTGTACTGGCAATTTTTTAAGATGCAAAATAAGAATTTAAGGTGTCATGATATTCACATTAACCTAACAAAATACATATTAGAATTATAAGACTCAACTTATAAATCAGAATCTAGTCAGGAAACTAGAAACCAAGATAGGTATTTCAAAGAGAGGACATTTAATACAGGAAACCACATTGCAGGAGAACTGAACGGTCAAAAAGGGAAAGGTAAATAACTCTGCGATTAACAAGGACAGAAAGACAGAAAGCATTTTGCAGGGCAAAAAGTAGGTGGTAGCACTACAGTAGCACAAGATTGCACTTCTCACTGTGTCACTGGGAGTGCCAAATAGCATTCTGGGAACCCCAGGGAGAGGGCATCCAGAAATGAAGTCACTTTTAGAGATACTGCCAGAAGCAGGAAGAAAGGAAAGTATGGCTTCCCCCTCCTTCCACTTTCTTATTTTCTGCTGGCACCTCTATTGGCAGAACCTAACAGGAAGCCAGGTAGAAATGAAGCCTGGGAAATGTAGTTTCCAGGCTCCCAGCTCCAGCATTATGAAGCAGCGTCTAGCGGGATTGGTGTGGACCTAAGAGACAACAGGTAAATAATTGGCACTTCCGGTGCTGTGGAAAAGCTGGTATTATTTCTACATTGCTGATGTAAGTCAGACAGAGCACAGTTAAGAGATAAGTAAATATTTATATGCATTGACTAAATAATGCCACTTTGGGAAATATAATTTAAGAAGCTAAAAGCAAAAAAGAAAGAATTTGTGCAAAAATGTTGGAAGTAGAATCATTTATAACAGCAACACTATGAAAACAGCCCATATGCCCAACAGTAAGGGGATAATTAAGCAAGCTATGGCAGATCAATGTAACAGAATACTTGAAAGCTTAAAAAAACTCAAGAACATATGTTTTGAATAAGTATGAAAATGTTCATGTGAAATGAGATTAAGTGAAAAACGTAGACCCCAGAATTGTATGACTACTACACTAATTACATCTGTGTAAAAATGTGCTAATGTTTATTAAGAAAGGTCAGTGGAGTAATATAATTAGTTTGGAACTTAATGTTACCTAGGCTACTTTTCTTCTATAAAGTTACTTCTTAATTAAAAGAGAAAAGTAAATGAGCCTTTAATTTTATTTTAGAATCCAAAATAACTGAAAATTATGTGTTTCATATTAAGTTGCTTTAAAGAAAAAACCAACTCATGCATACACACAATACAACCTGGCTAGCCATTCCCACCATAGCACTTTTTAGAACTCTGGCATTAATCACTGCCATGGCCTGAGGCCAGTGTCCGATTGGTCTGGAGATTTTATTTTACAACCTGAGAACACTGGCTGGCTCCCAGCCTCTGCTCTTTTTCCCTGAGCGGAGCCTTTCTTCTTGTTGCTATACTTCATGTATTTTACTAAAGGCCAGGAGCTATTAAAGTTAACTAAAACAATGAAAAAGATAACAGAATAAGCATAAAAAACCTCACATTTTAATGACTATTTAAATTTTTGTAAATATTTATTGTTCTGTCCTTGAACCTGAAGTGCCTTATGCCATGTGTGAAACCTGTGCCCTAAGCCCAGAGGGCAGAAAGGCCACACTTGGACTCACCCTCCCCCAACCCACCGTCTGGCTGAGAACCATTGATGTGCCAAGTTGTTTGGACTCATGAACTCTGCCTCACCAGCAAGCTAATACAGACGCTTGCCACAGCTGCCTTAGGACTATTTGGAGTCCGAGAGTATGTGGTTACATCAGGGAATGTGTGACACCGTAACTGTCTCCCACAGGGACCTGCTGGCAGATTGCCCAAGAGACTTTGGCTGCACCCAGAACCAGTCTCCAAACTTGACCAACTTTGGATTTTTGCCTTTTGTGATTACTTAAGAATCGTCTTCCAAAGGATGTCTAGCTTCAAATTCCATTTTTGCCACCTGCCATCTAGGTAAGTTATTTAAGCCCTCTATGCCTCAGTTTCTTACTGTATAAAATGGTGGGGGGGAGTATGTCATAGTTTTGATGTAAAGATCTGAGAATGCACTTAAAGCTCAATGGAGGATATTACTAGTTCTCTATCCAAGATCCATTCTACCCTCCTTTTTTATTAACAGAAATACGATTTTGTTTGGGGTGGCAATGTGCCCAGCTAAAGTACTCCCACCTGCAGACTCCCTTACAGCTATGGTGATCATATGATTCTAAAGGGAGATGTTTCCAGTAAAGTGGCAAATTCTGATGAAAAAGGGACTGACCCAGCTCTTTGCCCTCTTCATTCCGCCTGGAATGGGGAAACCTGAAGAAAAGCAGCCATTTCACAACCAAGAGGACAAAAGCCACATGCTAAGGATGGTAGAGAAGGAAGCTGGGAGGAACCTGGGTCCCTAATGACTTTCTCAAGCAGCTGTCCCTGTAGTGGGCTACCTATCTCTAGATTTCTTATTATATGAGAAAAATGAACTCCATTTGTGTAAGCCGCTGTGATTGGGGTTCTGTTATCTGCAGCTGAATGCAATCCTGATCTAAACACTCAGCACACTGTCCGCCAATAATAACACCTTAATAAAGGTTATCTTTTTTTAAAATAAAGTATTATCATTATAAATCAGCTGTCACTGCACTGAGCACTATTATTGTTCTGGAATTTAGCTATGGAAAAAATTTCATGAAGTTATCAGTTATCAACTAGGGCTGGTAAACATTATACAGAGACACTGGTAGTAATAACATTTGTTAAAATAGAATTTGACATTCTAGTATAGTGTCTTATTGCTGTTAGTTTATATTCAACTGGCCCTCTGAGGAGATATTTTTATTGAAAAATCTAGTAGATTTATGAGGGGGAGGGTATAGAACATTTAAATATTTTAACTAAAGGGATTGTTTTTCAAAATTAAATTTTATTTGGGGGAAACAAGGCTCATTTCCAAGAGATGCTTTCTTCATTTTTATTTATGAATAGAATAGATTAGTTTCTTTGGTACTCAGAAGCATTTTAATGCTTTCTAAGTAAGACTGGTAATGGGGGCAGGGAGAACAGAATGTTGTCAATTCACCTAAGAGGAAATCTGAAACACATAAAAGCCCTAGAAGATTTCTCAGGATTTTCCCAAGGGCTAGTATATGACCACATAAATAGCTTGCCCTCACATCTCTGCTTCCCCAAGCCGCTCTACTTGGAGTGAAACATGGATCCATCCTCTGCACCAGAAAAGCTATTTCCAGCTGTAGTCTGGAAATATGATTTCACCATATGACCGGAGTGAAATCAGAGAACCTATCGGACATCTCCTCAAACCACTGATTAAATGATATTCCTTTTTACTCAGTTTTTATACTTGGTTGCTCAAGTAGAGGAGAGCAACAGAAGCAACAGGATAGGTTGGGTTATGCTGCAGGAGCAATACCACCAAAATCTCAGTGGCTGAAAATAAAATTTGTTTCTTGTTCATTCCACTAGTCCTTCATGGGTCAGCAGGGACATGCTCCTCATTACTGCCATGGAACCCAAGCTGAGGGAGCAGCCGTCATATTGAACCTTGCCAGTCACCATATCAAAAGGAAAAAGGGGTCTTGCTCTGGGATTTCAAGTGTGTGTTGCTTTTGCTCACAACTCATTAGCCGGAATCAGTCCCATGGCACCAAGTAACCGAAAGTGGGCCCGGAAGTGCAGTCCTACCACGTGCCGGGAAGGGTAGCACCAGAAAGTGTTGGCAAATCGCACCAGTGACCTTCAGAGAAATGGCAACACTGAGTGCCTATCTATGTGCCAGCTATGTGTCATATCACTTATCTAATTGTCACAACAAATTCTGATATCGTTTAACTCCAATTTTCAGATGAGAAATCTGAGGCTGACGCAGGTCACGTAATTTGTCCAGGAGTCCCATCTATTAGTAATATGTAGACTTGATTTCAGTTTCACCTTATTCCAAAATCCATGCTTTTTCCATGATTCCCTGGGCCTCCTAGCGTAACATGTTGAACTTCTCACAAACTGACAGCCTTGGAGATTGGGAGGGAGTAGGAAAATAAAGAGTGGAGGAAAGCGATTATTGTAAGAAAGACCCTCTCTCCACAAAGCCAAACTATGGCCGCTAATGAGGTCATTCTTCCTTGGCCTCCCTGGTGTAGTGAGATGACCAACTGAACTAACCTGCCCAAGGATTCAAAACTGATCACCATAAAACCAGAAATAAAGGTGACTACAGTGAGATTGTGGAGAAGGAGGTATTAGCAATGCCAAGTGAGTCAGACAGACAATACCGTAAAGCTGAGAGGCAGTGTATGCTATTTCCGTTCCTCAGAAACCTCGAGTGAGTGCTTCAGAGTGTCTCCTGTCACCCAGGGTGACCTAAGTGCTTTAAAGGGCTCTCTGCACTATTATATACTTCTCACCCTTCATTTCTAAGGAGTGTTGATAATGTTGAGAAGTTCACTAGAAGCATTATTATTATTTTTATTATGGCTCTGAATATACTAATTTTGACAGGGATTCACATTTCAAAGTGAAGTATGCACTCAGGCATGCTAGAGAGACCGATTCTATCCAGAAGTCTCAAATAGAGCATAGTTGCACACCACTGACCTATTTCTACAAGAGGCGTAATTTTTAGCCAGGAAAGGATGATCCTTTAAGCTTTGAAAGTAGTTTTTACACTGTGACTTACTTCTACTACCTAGTTAATGATAAGATCTTAAGTATTCAACCAAAGTTGGAGATGTTGATACGATATAGCGAGATTTTGATTTCTCTATGTGCAGTCTTAAAAAAAATTATAAACCCGAAGGAACATAATTCTGTCTTTTATGAATACCGTACCTAAAAATACTTGTGATATAGTGTTACATATAAAAAGCAGTCTGTTAAATTTTGCAGTACCATTGGTTCTAGTACACACTGTCTTCAACATACCAATTTACCAACTTGATTGTGCTTGGAGGGGTCAATGCCCCATCTCATTTCTGATTAGGTCTATGTTAGTAGTATTTGTGTGAGTTATAGATTGTGGATGATTTTTTTCCTTGCTTCTCAATTTTTTTTCTTTTATAAAACTTTTATGATCAAATTTTTTTAAACTTCAAAACAGCATTTACAACATGAGTTCGAGTACTTCTACTTACACACTTCTGTGTTCCTATAGATTTCTTAAAAATGAAAATCACTGTGAAGATAAAGTATCAAAGACTCAGAAAAGCACTCTTAAAGTAATCAGTTAGGCATGGAAGTCAAAACTTAATTTTAAGAGGAATGTCCTAAAGTTGAGGGTCAACCCTTCTTATAATTGCCAAAATTTAAGTCACCTGAATAAATAAAGAGACGAGAAGGAAAGGGCAATCTGAACTCTGCAACCTCTCATATTTAAAAGAAACAGAAGGGTAATTCCAATTGACCCTTTATGTTTTTATGGGTTTTGCATCTCTGGGAAGGTTAAGATGACAGCCCATTCTAAGCACACATCTATTTACATTAGCAGCTTTTTCTGTGGGTGACTTAAGTGCATATTTGAAACATTCCAACAGAGAAACAAAACACACATCAAAGGGCCAAATAAATCCACACTAGCATGGGGATTTCAGAGCCAGTTTATTTGGACTTTATCTCACCCTATTTGCCCACTACAATTCAAATGAGACCATAAAACGGGCAATACCCCAAAGCCCTGCTTTCCATAGTCAAAGCAGGGTGGAGCTTGACTTGCTTCTGGGAGAGTTATGGTGGATACTTCATGTTAGCAAAGGGGACCAGGGGAAGATGTTGGGGAGAATTGTTTTACCAACACATTTTAAGTGGGTCAAAGAAGTGTCAAGGCCGGTGGTGGTGGCTCACGCCTGTAATCCTAGCTCTCTGGGAGGCCGAGGCGGGCGGATTGTTTGAGCTCAGGAGTTCGAAACCAGCCTCAGCAAGAGTGAGACTCCGTCTCTACTAAAAATAGAAAGAAATTAATTGGACAACTAAAAATATATAGAAAAAATTAGCCGAGCATGGTGGCACATGCCTGTAGTCCCAGCTACTCGGGAGGCTGAGGCAGGAGGATCACTTGAGCCCAGGAGTTTGAGGTTGCTGTGAGCTAGGACGACGCCACGGCACTCTACCCCAGGCAACATAGTGAAACTCTGTCTCAAAAAAAAAAGAAGTGTCAAGTTCTTCTCTGAAGGCTAATTAAGCCTGGGTGCTAAAAATGAACAAGAACGGATTGACAGCAGTTATTATGCTCCTTGGGTGGTTAGCTGCAATGATCATGACTGGAATGGCCCTGAACACCCCAACTTGGGTTAATGATGTAATTCAAGGAGACCAGTGACTTTAACTTTTCAAACAGTTGGTCTAGGTCTAAGTTCCTTTGTCTTAGCCTAACATTCTTTTCTTCTTTTCTTTTTTCTTTTTTATATTTATATTCCCGGGAGCACAGCTTCAAGTTTCCCTGAATATACACTTCCAACATTCTCTTTATAATGATTTTTCCCCTTCTCTTACACTCCTTCCTCCCTTGATGGTATCATTACATATGGAAAATTACAGATGTTTAGTTTATATAACAGGCAAGATTAATATACACTTTAAACAAAATCTGGTGCATGGATAAAATCCATATAATAGCACATACAGTACTCACTCAAAGAACTCTGGGGCTCTTAACTTTAGTAAGAGCTAAAGAACGTTTTTAAGTGCAGAGGAAGAAACGACGGGAATATTTGCTACAGGATGCAGACATCAGTCCCCTGGTACCATTAGCTCAAACGGGAATTAAATGTAACTATGAACAGGGGAAGTCATTAAGCCAATGCTATTTTTCTAGGAAGTCCTTAAACTCTGCAACCTGGCTAGACTGATTTGTTGGGTTTGCCCAAGGAGTGCAGACATAAAATAATTGGATAGAAGAGACGAAATGATGTGAGCAAAAGACAAATACTGAAGTTCTAATGGGTGTAACCCAGAGGAAGGTTATGCAGGTGATGAGAAAGAAGCACACTTTAAATACTTACTTAACTTCTTCAACTGATGTCTTAACTAGTGGCATTACATTAATCAATACTGCCAAGTTGAAGTACTGGTTCTCTAAGGAAAAACATCGGAAAGGGGTTCTTTGTCCTCTGTTAACACAAACATAAACTTTTATGCAACAGAGAGAAATGCTGTTCTGTGATCTCTTTGCAAATCCCTCTGCAAATTGGGAATGAGGAGGTAATATCCAGTCAGAAAAACATAATAATGATTGATGGTTGGCAATGTCTTATGTTTTATATCACCAGGAACAGATATTTTATATATTTTTGTCTGTTCCCTTATGTATACAGTCTATACAGTCACTGTCAGTGTATCACTATCAGTTATTGAAAAAGTTTCTTTTATTTATTTGTTTGTTTGTTTTAGAGACACAGTCTTCTTGTGTCACCCAAGCTGGAGTACAGTGGTGTGATCATAGCTCACTGTAACCTTAAATGCCCATGCTCAAGTGATCCTCCTGCCTTAGCCTCCCGAGTAGCTGGGACTAAAGGCATGTGCCACAACATCCAGCTAATTTTTAAAAAAATATTTTGTAGGCCGGGCGCGGTGGCTCACTCCTGTAATCCTAGCACTCTGGGAGGCTGAGGCAGATGGATTGTTTGAGCTCAGGAGTTCAAGACCAGCCTGAGCAAGAGTGAGACCCCGTCTCTACTAAAAACAGAAAGAAATTAATCGGACAACTAAAAATACATAGAAAAAATTAGCCGGGCATGGTGGTACATGCCTGTAGTCCCAGCTACTCGGGAGGCTGAGGCAGAAGGATTGTTTGAGCCCAGGAGTGTGAGGTTGCTGTGAGCTAGGCTGATGCCACACACTCACTCTGGCCCGGGCAAAAGAGTGAGACTCTGCCTCAAAAAAAAAAAAAAAAAAAAAAAAATATATATATATATATATATATTTATTTTGTAGAGACAGGAGTCTCGCCATGTTGCCCAGGCTGGTCTTGAACACCTGGCTTCAAGCAATACTCCTGCCTCATCCTACCAAAGTGCTGGGATTACGGAAATGAGTCCCCATGCTCAGCACTAGGTTTGTTGTTTGTTGGTTTGTCTTTTTGAGACAGAGTGTCGCTCTGTCACCCTTGCTAGAATGCAGTGGCGTGATCATGGCTTACTATACCCTCAAACTCCTGGGCTCAAGCAATCCTCCTGCCTCAGCCTCCTGAGTAGCTGGGACTATGGGCGCATGCCACCACATCCAGATGATTTTTCCTATTTTTTAGTAGAGATGGGGTTTCACTCTTGCTCAGGTTGGTCTCAAGCAATCCTCCCACCTTGGCCTCCCAGAGTGCTAGGATTACAGGCATGAGCCACTGCACCCAGCCCTAGTTATTGAAAGAGTTTCTTACATATTTTTGGAAATATGTATTATTCTTTCTAGGTTCAGCAAATGATGAGTTAATATTTTTCCTTAAAGTTTGCCTTTCCCTTTTTTTAACTTAAATTTTTATTTAAAAATTACTGATACTAATTATAAAAATGCAAACAATAAAGAGGAATACAAAAATTTGAAAAGTAAAATAGTCCCCTCTTCCTTTCTCCTGTTTATACTTATTTTATTATCTATTGCCACATAACAAATCCCCAAAACTTAATAGCTTAAAACAACAATAAACATTTATTATCTCACACAGTTTCTGTGGATCAGGAATCCAGAGTGGCTTAGCTGGGTGGTTCTTGGCACGGGGTCTCTCAAAGATTGCAGTCATGATGCCCGCAAGGAGAGTAGTCATCTGAAGGCTTGACTGGGCCTGGAGGATCCACTGCCAAGCGACTCACTCACACAAGTGGCAAGTGAGTGCCGGTTGTTGGCAGGAGGCCTCACTTCTTCACTACATGGACTTCCCAACAGCGCTGCTTAGGTGTCTTTGTAACAGGCAAGCTACCTCTCCCCAGAATGAGTGATCCAAAACATGGAGCAAGGAAAAGGCCGAATGTCTTTTACGACCTAATCTCAGAAACCACACATGCACACTCAGTCCAGCCAACACTCAGCGGGAGGGAGACTGGGCCCTACCTTTTGGAGAGAGGAGTACGGAACTGTTTGTGGACATAGTTTAAAACCACCACAGGTCTCCTATTCTTTAAAGGTAGCCACTTTTAATATATTGGTAGGTAACTTTCTAGACCTTTTTCTATGGACTCACAAATGTATATGGTGCCCAAATGTGTATATAGATATTACACGTTATATATGTTTTACATATATTTATAATTGTTTTTACAAAACTCTTAGAAAATGAGTGAGAAAAGTCCAGTGTCATTCTACCTATTGCTTTGTGCACCACCTGTTTTCTCTTTCTTGAAACTTTTAGGATCTTCTCTTTTTCCCTAGTGATCTGGGATTACACGAAAATATGCCATGGCTTTTTTTGTGGTGGTGCTCGTTTGTTTGTTTCATTTGTTGCACTGAGCACTCGGATGGACCTTACCGACTTCAACTATTTGTGGAAATTTTTCTTCCATAATTTCCTTTATCATTTCCCTCACTCCATTCTTCCTCCTCCTCCCCCCCCCTTTCTCCTTCTCCTCCCCCTCCTTCCTCAAATCTCTCTATCCTGTTAATCAGGTGATAGCCTTCTGGATTCATTCTCTAACTTTCTTACATTCTCTGTGCTACTTTTCTGTCAGTACTTTGGGAGAAGAAGGCTTTACTCTCATAATCAGATAAGATATAGTACTCATTGCCTCTAGGCTCAGTCTTCCTTGATCACTGTCCTTATAGTCTGCTCATCTGCTCAAAGCTTAAAAGAAATGAGAGGAGACTGAATTGGAGTCTGGACTAAGCCCACTTGGCAGCGGGAGTGGTGCCCTCCACTGTCATGGGGACTTGTCTCCTGAGACCTCTGCTTCCAGTGTTCCTGCCAAGGATATTTGAATACCTCACTTTCCATTTGTACACAATAGATAGGTGTTTTCTATTCACGGTTACCTTACTCTTACTCATATTCCCTGTTTATTGATGATTCTTTTTTTTTTTTTTTTTTTTCTGAGACAGAGTCTCACTCTTTTCCCGGGCTAGAGTGAGTGCCGTGACGTCAGCCTAGCTCACAGCAATCTCACACTCCTGGGCTCAAGCAATCCTACTGCCTCAGCCTCCCAAGTAGCTGGGACTACAGGCATGCACCACCATGCCCGACTAATTTTTTCTATGTATTTTTAGTTGTCCAATTAATTTCTTTCTATTTTTAGTAGAGACGGGGTCTCGCTCTTGCTCAGGCTGGTCTCGAACTCCTGAGCTCAAACAATCCGCCCGCCTCAGCCTCCCAGAGAGCTAGGATTACAGGCGTGAGCCACC
>CAUYSK010068522.1:0-20446 GCA_963575035.1 Avahi laniger | reverse complement strand
TGACAATCACAATTGTACAGAAAAGTTGAATGTACATACAAAGAATTTCTTTTCTTTTAAATTATTTTAAATTGTTGACCTGATGTTTCTGAAACATAAAATATGTTAGAATGCATTTCCTAAAAACAAGGCAATTCTCCTACATAACTATAACACAACTATCAAAATGAGAAAATGAATATTGATGCATTACAGCCATCTAACCCTCAGGCCCCATTCGTATTTCCTCAATAAATTCCAATGATTCCTTTATGTCCAGTTCAGAATCCATTCTCTGATTCCCCAAACAAGGCAGCATCCCTCACCTTCCCCATGTGAGTGGCTGTCTCACCTCTCTTGGGCTCTGACACCTCATGCTAGACCACTCCTCCATGTGAATGCTGTTTTCACACTGCTTGGCTCTGAGTTCCCTCACCACGCAGCGCCATCTTATGCATCAATGTCCTCTTCACGTGTTCAAGCTCTGATACCCCAAGCCCAGCTACCACAGTGGATGCCCACTTGTTTGTTTGGGAAAATCTTTGAAACCCCAAATTAAGTGCCCAACAGCATGGAGGTCCTCATCACCTGCCCAGGATGTGATGCACCTGGCCTTTCTGTGATACCGGCCTCTCCCTGACCAGCACGTCATAGACCACCCCAGGTAGCCCCTCTGCGAGAGTGTCCTTTTTAACCTGATTGGGTTCTGGCAATTAACTCAGAGAACACGGTACTATCACTAGTGCCATAAATACGTAACTTATTTGGACCCATAGTGGATTTGGTACTGGATTGTTTTGAGAGAGAGTGGGAAAGGAAGAAGAGAAGGAAGGGGAGGATTTAGTTATATATTTAACAGATATCTCCTCCTCAGTTGGGTATATTTTTAATATTTTAATGAAGACTTTAATCAATTTATTAATCTTTTCTATTATGGTTGGTGTTTCTTGTGTCCTATTTAACATATATTCTCCTACCTTCAGTGGGCAACATAGTGGTCCCCAAAAGATGTCCATATCCTGATCACTGGAACATGTAAATATTTTACTTTACATGGGAAAATGGAATTTGCAGGAGTGATTATATTAAGCATCTTGGGAAGATTATCATGGATTATTGTACCTGCCTCCTTGTATGGGGAAGCAGTGACTGTGAATTTAGTCCTAAGACCTGGGACCTGGCCTCAAGAGATGGGAGGGTTACTGAGAAGCCATTGTGCACTGCATTCCCTGTGGCTGGCAGGGGCTAAAATCAGCAGCAGGTGAAGGTGAGGCATCACAAAATTACTGGAGAGATCCTTAGGAAAACGATATAGGACTGGAATTGATGCTTGACTCAGCCAAAGCTCAGATTTGCTTTCCTTCTCTGACACTCAGTTCCCTCATTTTGAGAAGACTCAGACTCTTTTATTGTGGGAATTCAATAGCATGTTGCTTTTAAAATGAGGACTTTGATCAACATGTTCATCTTTTCCATCATGGTTGGTGCTTTTTGCATCCTGTTCAGGTGATTTTTTCTTTATTTGCAGTAGGCAGAAAAATAGCGCCCCCCAAAATGTCCACTATCTAACCCCCAGAACTTGTAAATATATTTTCTTATGTGGCTGAACTAAATTATAAATGTAATTAAAGTAAATGTAATAGACATGGACTGATTGTCTTGAACTATCCAGCGGGGCTCCATGTAATGACATAGGTCCTTATAACAGAAAAGGGGAGTTAGGAATGTCAGAGTCAGAGAGAGAGTTTAAGATGCTATGTTTCTGGCTTTGAAGATGGAGGAAGAGGCCAAAAGCCAATGAATGTAGACAGCCACTATACGGTGCAGAAGTCCAGGAAACCTATTCTCACCTAGACTTCCAGACCCAGAAATGAACACAGCCTTGCAGATACCTTACTTTTAGCCCACTGATAATACTTTTGGGCTTCTGACCTCCAGGTCTATCAGATAATAAATCTCTGTTATTTTAAGCCATTTAGTTTCTGATAATTTGTTACCATAGCAGTAGGAAAGTAATACATTACCCAAAGTCATGAGTATATTCCATGTGATGAAAACACTTAATTGTTTAACTTTTCACATTTGCATTTCACTTGGAATTGTTTTTTGTGTATGGTACAATACAGGGGTCAAATATCATCTTTCTTTTCATGTGGATAGCAAATTCACACAGCACCATTTATTGAAAAGCCTGCGATTTCTTCATAACACTTCATACCATCGTCATCATAAATAAAATATTCACATGTATGTGAGTCTATTTGTTGAATATCTGTTAAATTTCATTGATTTATTTCTCCATCATTATAGATACAGCACACTATCTTAACTACTATACTTTTAAAATAGATCTTCATATCTATCAGATAAGACCTAATTGTATTTTGATTGATTTTTGTATTTTGAACCAATCTTGCATTTCAGGAATAAATCCTATTTGGTCATGGTGTATATTCCTTTTAATAAGCTGTTGGATTTGGTTTGCTTGCATTGGGTTAAGGATTTCTGAATCAATATTCATAAGAGATATGTCTGTTTTTTATGCCAGTACTATGCTGCTCTAGTTACTATAGCTTTTTAATACATTTTGAAATTTGGTAATGTGATGCCTCCAGCTTTGTTCTTTTTCCTCAAGACAACTTTAGCTATTCAGGGTCTTTTGTGGTTCCATACAAATTTTATGATTGGTTTTTCTATTTCTGTTAAGAATGACATTGGAATTTTCATATGTATTGCATTGAATCTATATGTTGCTTTGGATAGTATGCACATTTCAATAATACTAATCCATGAACACAGGATATCTTTCCATTAATTTTTGTCATCTTCAACTTCTTTCATCAATGTTTTATACTTTTCAGTATACAGTCTTTTACTTCTTTGGTTAAATTTGCACCTAAGCAAATCAACAATCTGATAATCTCAAGAAAGTAGAAAAGGAAGAGAAAACCTAACCCAAACCCAACAGAAGAAAAGAAATAACTAAGGTCAGAGAAGAACTAAATGAAATCAAAACCAAAAAAATACAAAAGATTAATTAAACAAAAAGTTGGCTCTTTGAAAAGATAAACAAAATTGATAGACCTCTCCCAATATTAACCAGAAATGGAAAAGAAAGGACCCAAATAAGCTCATTCAGAAATGAAAAGAAGATATTGCAACTGATACCACAGAATTAAAAACCATCATCTTTGAATGCTATGAAAACTTTCACAAACATAAACTCAAAAACGATTGAGTTTTGGACAAATTCCTGGAACCACACAACCTCCCAAATCTCAAATCCCAATAAGGAAGAAATAGAATTCCTATACAGATCTAAACAAGCAACAAAAGGAGAAATAAAAAAATCTTCCAACTAAATAAAACCCCAGACCAGATGGTTTCATAGATGAATTTTATCAGACTTGCAAGGAAGAATTAGTACCCATACTGTGGAAATTGTTTCAGGACATTGAGAAGGAAGGAATTCTATCCATCTCATTCTATGAAGCCATTATCACTTTGATAAAACTGCCAGAAAAGAAAACTTATACACAAACAAAGGATAATTATAAACTAATATCCCTTAGGAATATAAATGCAAAAATTCTCAACAAAATTCTACTGAATTCAGCAGAACATTAAAAAAATAGAATTACCATTTGACCCAGCAATCCCGTTACTGGGCATCTACCCAAAAGAGCAAAAGTCGCTCTATGAAAAAGACACCTGCACTCGAATGTTCATAGCAGCGCAATTCACAATTGCAATGATGTGGAAACAGCCCAAGTGTCCATCAATATATGAGTGGATTAATAAACTGTGGTATATGTATACCATTGAGTACTATTCAGCCTTAAGAAACAATGGTGACATAGCACCTCTTATATACTCCTGGAAAGGGCTGGAACACATTCTACTAAGCGAGGTATCCCAAGAATGGAAAAATAAGCACCACATGTACTCACCACAAATTGGTATTAACGGATCAACACATAAGTGCATATATAAGAATTACATCTATTAGATATTGGGCAGGGGGAGGGGGGAGGAGGGAGGAGGGGGCGGGTATATGTGTACACAAAGAGTGCAATGCGCACCACGCAATAGGTTGGACATATTTGAAACCTGGACTGGGGAGGGGCGGCAAGGGCAACACACATAACCTAAACATCTGTACCCCCATATTATGCTGAAATAAAATGAAAAACAAAAAATTAGGTTATTTTTTTCTTCTTTTGAGCAGATTTGTTGATTACTTATATTTTTCCCTTTGTTATCTTAAGTAGCACAGGACAATATTTTTCCACTATATTTTTAATTCAGAGTTTTGCATTTGTCTTTTTCAAGAGACTACCTCTTCCAGTGTTTAACAACTGAGGTGGGGAATATCTTTTTTTTTTTTTCTATAGGCCATCAATGTATTTTGAGTCTTATACTGTCTCTCTTCTAATGTTATTTGAAAGTGTTCAGAGAAATGCAAGAAGTGTGTAAATGGGGCTTTGTCCAAGCCTAGTTTTTGCTTGCATTTAAATCTCTTCCCAATCTCTACCTTAAGACTCTTGGTAAAATGTAAGGTGAGAGAAGAAAACATGTATGCTTCAGAGTTTATCCTTAATATGTAAAGGTTTTAAGATGTCTATCTTTAAAGTTTCCAGTGTACTCATTCTTTCGTTACTCAAAGGTCTGAATCAGAGTCCAATCTTTTTTTATAAGTAAGATTTTAGGGGCAAGTTACTATATTAGTCCATTTCATTTTGCTATAACAGAATACCTGAGAATGGGTAATTTATAAAGAAAAGAGGTTTATTTAGCTCATGATTCTAGTGGCTAGAAAATCCAGAATTGGGCAGATGCTTCTAGTGAGGGCTTCAGGATACTTCCACTCATGGTGGAAAGCAGAAGGAAAGCTGATGTGTGCAAAAAGATCACATGGTGAGAGAGGAAGTAGACAAAAAGTTGGGGAAGTCAGACTCTTTTTAACAATCTGCTTTCTTGGGAAATAATCCATTCTTATGAGAGTGAGAACTCACTCACTACTGCAAGAATGGCACCAAGCCATTTACGAGGGATCTGCCCCCAAGAAGAAAGCACACAAATTTGAATTAGAGCATAAATATATGTGCAAAGCAGGAATTATGTCTTGATAGGGCATGAAATCAGATTTATACTGATAAAAACTGAGTTTGGGAATAGTAGTATGAGGTTTCATTGTGTATTTTATACTTCAAATTTCTCAGCCTAGTGTTATGAGGAAACTACAACTGCAAAAAACACAATAAATTTGCAATTTTCACGAGACAAAGATTTGGAGAAGAGACTCCTAGAACCACTTAACAGACAATACAAGCTTGATGACAGTTTTTATAAGGTTGTTATTCATGACCTGAGTCAAAGTTTTCCCAAAGATGCACACCGAAGAAGGAATCATCCAAACTTCTCAGACCCAAAGGCTGACCTGAGGAATGGCATTATCTGGGCCTACAGATAATGCTATTTCCCAGAATATTTCCTCTTCTAGACATACAACAAATAATGACAAAGACAGGGAGAGAGAAAAAGTAGTGTTGTGAGTAAATAAAGAATTCCACTGAAGATAAAGTTTTAAACTCTGATTGTATTTTTAAAGGATTCCTCAAATTGATTCCTCATTCCCTGGAAACAAAGTAAACTTACATTTAAGGAGTCCAATAAAAGGAAAAAAAAATTTAAAAGATTCAGACCCAATAAAAGACTTATTTAATTGTGGCTGTCAAAGTGATTCCCACGTGAGAGGTTCAAGAGACCTCTTGGAAAACTATTACTATTACCAAGATGAGGATCTTGGGCTATGGCTGTAAGAATGTCTCAGTTGGATCTTGGTAGAACTGAAAGATCATTGAATAATAACTCCCAGAATATACCACCAAAACAACTTGTTATGGAAAATCCAAGTGTATTCTTATTGCAGTAAGAAAGATCACTACCTGGGCAGAGATTGTTACATCTCAGAGGGAGGAGAATAAAGTCAGGACATTTATGAGGTTTTGCAGTCTTGTTTAACTTGAGATCTCCGATATGGGGGCTTGATTAGGTTTTGGTAAGGATCATGATATAATATTGAGGATTAGTGGACATTCTAATCTCTTTAATTTTTATATTGTCTTGTAATCTGTTATAGTTTCTTGTATATTTATTATATTAACTAAATGTTATGTGATGTACTTGAAATAATAGGACCCTATTTATAAAATTGTGTAACGTTATATCACTTAAAATTGAAATGTAATATTAAGCAACCTCATTTAAAATTTATTGACTCCCAGAACGCTGGTGTGAGGAGTCCTGTGAATATGTTCCTCAGTGCAACAATCATAATTGGTGAAAAAATTTAAAAACAATATAAAGCCTTTGGAAATTGTCCTAAGGGCACATAGCAAATGAAGAAACTCTCATTTGAGAAAATTAACTGACTTTCAGTAAAACCAGTGAGTCAGGTGGAACACATGACCTATTCTCTCATTCTCCTCCAGCTCATCTTGTAAGTTTCAATTTGTGCAGGTGTGGCCAGAAAAAGAACTACTTCTCTTTTCAGATACAAAATAAGGAATATTGTGTCTCACTGGGAGGGCCAGGATGCCATCATTTTCAGAGTGTTTAAGTTGCAGATGCTAAATTCCTGGTGAGTTCAGCTGAGAGGTTGGGGGCTCATATCCTTCACCCAACCTCTATTCATGAGGGGAGGCTCTACTACAGTTGTGGCAAGCTGAGAATAATGGGGTCCTTCTTGTCTTCCCCTCCCCCCAGTTCACTCATAGGACAGAAGTGTCATACCAGAGAGGTGGTCCAAAATGAGGAAATTTTACTACCTCTACTCAGCACAGATTTTACCCAGGGAGAGAGGCAGATCATAAGAACAACTCAAAAGGTCTTTCCAAAGAAACTCACTTTATTTTTAACACAGTTTGAGGAAGTTCAAACTTAAGGGCACTCTCAAAAACAATAAAGAGTTTGGTGACAAACAATTAAAAGAAGACTAATTGTGGGAGCAACAAGTCAAACCACAGGCAAGCTAGTTTACTAAGAAGAAGAAGAGAAAATTATGGCAAAGAAGAGTCCTCCTGAGGTTAAAACATTCTCAAAGAGAGACCTGAAAAACTACTCCTGCCTGAGTTTAACTGGATCACACTGTGGAGCAATTTTTCCCCCAGGGCATGGTTGAAGCCTATTGAGCAATTAGCGGGCAATTAGTGGAGAATAATAGCTGGGTATGACACCCACTGAAGTAGGAAGAAAGTTCAACAGAAATAACAAATAGAGACAGCCAAACCCTTCCTCCTGACACATGCCCAAGGCTATGCCCTCTAAGAAGAAACATCAGAAGCATCATGCTATAGGAGAACAGACTTTGTTAAAATAATATACCAAAGTAACTAAACAAATAAATAAGCAAACAATGACAAGCCCAAGAGAAGGAATTTGTATCCAGATTTGCTACAAAATATTACCCAAAATTGCCAATTTAAAAAAGAATTGTGAGACATGCAAAGAAACAAAGTGTGGCCTATGTAAAGGAAAAAATGACAACAAAAACTGGTTATGAAAAAACTCAGATTTTAAGTTTAACAGGGTAATGCTTTGTCTTCTTATTTCAACTTTTACATTATAAACAAGTATCCTTTTTACAGTGTATTTAGGGTCACATTTTAAATATTTTTTATGCTTTTTATTGGTCATTTTGCTGTTTGGAAAGATCCCTAAGCATAGTACTGAATTGCTCTCTAGTATTCCTAGGCATAAGAAGGCTGCGATATGCCCTACAGAGAAAATACTTGGATTAGATAAGCTTTGTTCAAGCATGAGTTATAATGTGATTGACTGTGAGTTCAATGTTAATAAATCAAAATATATGTTAAATAAGGTATCTCTAAACAATAATATATGTAAAAAAAACTTTTATGTTGATCAATTGTGACTGGAGTATCACAAGAACCAAAATTTCTACTTCCCACAGGATCCATGCTTCAGTATTTGCTACTTCAGTGTTCACAGTAACTTCAGAAAACATAATTATTGTAAATAATAGTAATTGAATGTATGTCCAAAGAACTAAATAAGATTATGCTTAAAGATGTAAAGGAAGGTGTAACTACAATGTCTCATCAAATGCAAAATATCACTAAAGAAATAGAAATTACAAAATGAGAACCAAATAGAAATTCTGGAGGTGACAAGTACAATAACTAATTCAAAAGTGTATATTTGAACTGGCAGAAGAATCAGTGAATGTCAGACAGATCAATGAAGATTATGCTGTCTTAAGAACTGAGTGAAAAAAAAAATGAAAAAATTAGCATCAGAGAAACACCATTAAGCATACCAGAATACATAGTGTGAGTAACAAAAGGGAGAGGTAAGAGAGAAAGGGGAGCAAAAACTATTAGAAGAAGTAATGATTGACAACTTTCCAAATTTGATGGAAAACTTATTAATCCATACATTCAATAAGCTTGATAGACTCCAAGTAGAATAAATACAAATAGATCCAAATAAGACATCATAGAAAAAATGCCAAAAGACAAAAGAAAATGAGAAAAATTTGAAAACAGTAAGAGAAAAACAAATCACTGTGGACAATAAAAATATAATAATAATAATCATTATCATCATCTAACTTATCAGAAACAATGGAAGCCAGAAGGGTGCAGGATGACATATTCAAGTACCAAAATTAAAAACAAACAACAACAATCTCCTGTCAACCAAAAAAACTATATTCCACAAAATTGTCTTTCAAAAATGAAAAAATTTCTAGAAAAATAAAAACCAATAGAATTTTTTGCTAGCAGATCTGCCATAAATGATATACTAAAAGAGCTAAAAATAAAAATATCATTTGATCCAGCAATAGCACTATTAGGCATCTACCCAAAAGAGTAAAAAACATTCTGTGATAAAGACATCTGCACCCGAATGTTTATGGCAGCCAAATTCATTATTGCAAGGATGTGGAAACAACCCAAGTGCCCATTAATTCATGAGTGGATTATTAAAATTTGGTATATGTATACAATGTAATATTACTCAATCATAAGAAATGACAGTGATCTAGAACCTCTTATACTTTCCTAGATTAAACTTAAGCCCATTATCCAAAGTGAGGCACCACAAGATCAGAAGAATGGGCTCCACTTGTACTCGCCATCAAATTGGTACTAACTGATCAACACTAGGGTGATCACATGGCAGTAATACTCTCCAGGGATTAGGGGGATTGGGGGTGAGGTAAACTCACAACTAAGGGATATGGGGAGCATTGTAGGGGGGAAGGGCATGCCTTTAACCCTCACTTGGGTGAGGCAAAGACATAAAGTGTAACCAAAATGTTTGTATCCTCATAATACCCTGAAATAAAAAAAAAAAGAGGAAAGACAGATGGCCAAGATACATACGAAAAAATGCTCAACATCAGTAATCATCAGATAAATGCAAATTAAAGCCACAATGAGATATCACCTTACCCAAATTAGAATTGCTTTTATTAAAACATCCAAAATTAATACATGCTGGTGTGGATGAATAGAGAAAGGAATGGTTGCACACTGTTGGTGTGATTGAAATTACTAAAACCTCTATGGAAAACAGTATGGGTATTCCTCAAAGAATTACAAGTATGCCTGCCATTCCATCCAGTAATACACCTATTTAGTATTAACCTAAAAGAATAGAAGACTTCTCATCAAAAAGACACCTGCACTCGAATGTTTGTTGCAGCACCATTCACAATTGCAAAGATGTAGAATCAACCCAAGTGCCCATTAGTTCATGAGTAGATTAATAAAATGTTGTATATGTATACCATGAAGAACTACTCAACCATTAAAAAAAGATGAATCAATACCGTTTGCAAAAATTTTGATAGAACTGGAGACCATTGTACTAAGTGACGTATCTAAAGAATGGCAAAATAAACACCACATGTACCCACTATTAAATTGGAACTAACTGATGAGCACACATGTACACAGAGGGAAGTAAAACACAATGGAAATCAAGCAGGTTGGTGAGGAAGGAGTGGAGGGACAAGAACCTATCTAATGGGTACTGTGAACACTATTTGTGTGACAGGCATACCCATCACAGGGTCTCAAGCATTACAAAAGCAATCTATATAACCAAAAACATTTCCCCCCCTCAATATTTTGAAATAAAAAATTGTGATTAATATATTCTTTCTCTTTCTGAATATTTTATTGAATGTTATCATTTAAAAAAATTATTGCCCTTATTGATTTCTGTTGATGATTTAATGCATAGTGTTTTTATCTTTAAAATTGCTTTTTTCTTTTTGGCATTTTATATCATTTGACTTATTTTCCTTTATTGATTATCTTTTTCTCTTGCATAACATGATTTAAATACCAAAATAACAGAATGCCAAAAGAACAGATAGGGCCCATTGAGTCTTGGCCCTATCAAGTGTATGTCTGTGAAACCTTGGGTGGGTCACTAGTCTGTCTCTCAAGTTCCCAGTCTGTCAATGAGGATAATGCCTTCTGAACATATATTTAGGAAGAAATTGTTAGAAATATTGGAGTTAGAAATTTTTAGAAATATAGGAGTAGTGTGTATTACACTGTTTTTATAAAAATAGTTTGAAAAATAAAACAGTACTTTGCAAACAGAAGTTCTTATGTTTATATAGAATTGTATGTTGGAAAAAGCATGGTCTTTGGAGCCACAAAGATCCATGTTTGAATCCTAACTCTAGCATTTACTAGCATTATGATCAAGGGCAAATTACCTAACTTTTGTAGGTTTAAGTTTCTTCATCTGCATTAAAGGGGATAATAAAAATAAAAAAAATAAAGAAGAAATACTAAAGGAATTTTAGGATGAAGGCAAGTGATCACAGATGCTGATTCAAAACTACATGAAGAAAAAATCATGGTAAAGGTGATTTTATAATTATAAAAAACAGCATAAATTCATTTTTATACTTTTAACTAATATGAGAATAATTATATGAAACAATCTGTATATAATTTTATAGGTGGACCTATAGCATATAGTAATATCTTTGCCAAAAACACACAAAGAATGTGTGTGGAGTAAAGCTGTATTAAGACAAGGAAATGGTACCACATAGTAATTAGAATCCATAGGAAATGAAGTGAACAAGCTATATTAAATAATAAAGTTAATATAACAGCATCTCTACATATGTACTTGTTCTTTTTGCCTTCTTTAATAGACAAAAATTACATAAAGTAATAGTATTAATACTATATTTTTGAGATATGTATGATAATATATGAGCAAAAAAGGAGGAAAAGGGAATAATAGAACTATATAAGTATAACGCTCCTCTATTTCACTAGAATTAAGTTAGTGTAAATTTAAAGTAGATTATGACAAATTAAGATCTACATGGTAAACCCAAGAGCAAAGGCCAAGAAAATTACTTAAAAATACTAAAAATTATTAAATAAATTAAAATATTATAAAATAGTCACTTAATGAAAAAGAAACCAGCAAAGGGGTAATAAAGAAACAAAAAGACCTGACACATGTGTAAAACAAAAAGTAAAGTTGCAAATGCAAATGAACTATATCGATAACATTAAATGTGAATGTTTTAAACATTTCAATCAAAAGACACACATTTTCAGATGGACAAAAATATAACATCTAAGTGTATATTGTCTATTGGAGGATGATATACTTTAGATTCAATGACACAAACAGTTTGAAAGTAAAAAAAATATATATATCTTGCAAAGAACAACCATAAACAAGCTGGTTTGGCTATACTAATATCAGACAAAACAGACTTTAAAATCAAAAAGATCACTAGGGATAAAGAGGGATATTTTATTATCATAAAATGGCCAATCCATCATGAAGATATAACACATATAAACACATAAGCATCTAGCTACAGGGTACCAAAATACATGAAGCAAAAACTGATAATGTTGAAAGGGACAAATTTACAATTGAATAATTATAATAATTGGAGCATTCAATACCTCACTTTCTTTAATGAATAGAACAACTAGAAGAAGTCAGCAAGAAAATAAATGACATAGACAATACTATAGAAACAACTGAAACTAATAGATCTTATAACACTGCACCCCAAAACAGTATAATATATATATTCTTCCCAAGTACATGTGAAATATTCTTCAGGATAGAAAACAAGCCTCAATAAATTTAAAATGATTTAAAGCATACAAAGTATTTTTTAGACCACAATGAAGTAAAATTAGAAATCAGTAGCAGAAAGAAATTTTGATAATTCACAAAAATATGGAAAGTAAACAATATACACCCAGAGAATCATTCAAACCATAAATAATCACAATGTAAATTAGTAAATACTTTGCAATGAATGAAATTTAAGACACCACATACTAACACTTACGGGATTCCAAAACAATGTTTGAAAGAAAATACATAGTTGTAAATACCTACATTAAAAAAGAAAAGTAATCTCAAATCAACTAATCTTTCATCTAACGCTCTAGCGAAATAACAGATTATTAACAAATCTAAAACAGACAGAAGGAAATAATAAATATGAGTGGAAATTAATGAAATAGAGATTAGAAATACAATCAAGAAAATCTACTGAAACCAAAAATTGGTTCTAGGAAAAGATAAACAAAATTGATAAAATTTTAGTGAGGCTGACCAAATGAGAAAGAGAGAAGAATTACTAAAATCAGAAATGAAAAAGGGGACATTAATACCCTTTTCAGCAATTAAAATAATTTTAAGGGAACACTAAGGAAAACAATAGGCCAACAAATTAGATCAGTTAGATAAAATGGATAAATTTCTAAAATGATACGAATTACAAACACTGATTCAAGAAGACAGAAAAATATAAATATACATTAAAAATAAAAAATCATAAAATAGTAATAAATATTTCCCACAATGAAAAGCTCAGACTGTAATGGCTGCACTGTTGAATTATTAACAAGCATTTTATGAAGAATTAACACCTGTCCTTCAACATTTTTTCCAAAATTAGAAGAGAGAAAATTTGCAACTCATTCAGTGATGCCTTGATATAAGACAAAGGTACAGACTAATATTTCTTATAAATATAGATTAAAAATTTCTAAAGAATACAGTAGCAAACCAAATCCAGTATTATACAAAGAGGATTACATACCGTAACCAAGTGGGATTCATCCCAAGAATGCAACGTTCATTCAACATATGAAAATCAATTAATGTAATACAGTATATCAATAGAATGAAGAACAAAAACCGTCTGATACCTCTTTAGATAAAGTAAAAACATTTGACAAAATTCAACACCTCCTCATGATAAAAAAAAACTCCAATTAATCCATAAAAAAATACATTTCATTTTTGAGAAAGGACATCTGTGAGAATCCCACAGCTAACATCATACTTACTGGTGAAAGATTGAATGCTTTACTCCTTAACTTCAGGAAAAATACAAGAATGTCTATTCTCATTGCTTGTTTTCAATATTTTACTGGAAATTCTAGCCAGTACAATTAGTCAAGAAAAATAAATAAAAGGTATGCAGATTGGAAAAGAAGAAGTCAATCTAACTCCATTTGCAAATGATGTGATCTTGAACGTAGAAAATCTTAAGGAATACACAGAAAAACTGTTTGAGCTAATAAATGAGTTCAGTAAGTTTCCAAGATACAAGGATATACAGGATATACAAAAATCAACTGTAAAAATACTCTTGTTATGAACAATCTAAAAAATGAAATTGGGAAAACAATTTCAGTTACAATAGCATCACAAAAATACAATATTTAGGAAACATGCGATAAAAGAAATACAAATCTTATATCTGAAAACTACAAAAAATTATGAAAAGAAATTAAGGAAGACCTAAATAAGTGAAAAGATATACTGGTTTCATGATTGGAAAGACTTAGTAGTAATAAAATGGCAATACTCCTTAAATTAATCTATAGTCAATGCAACCCTTATTTAATCCCAATTGCTTTTCTTGGCAGATATTGACTAATTGATCTTTAATTTACATGGAATGCCAAGGAACCCTGAATAGCTAAAAATAAATTTGAAAAAGAAAAAGTTGGAGAATTCATACTTCCTGAATTTAAAACCTACAACAAAGTTATATAGAGAGTAATCAAAACAGTGAAGTTTTGGCATAAGAAAAGACTCATAGAGCAAAGGGATAAAATTTAGAAAGGTAGAAATAAACCCATACTCCTGCAGTTAATTGTTTTTTGACAAGGGAACAAAGACCATTCAATGGGGAAAGGATAATTTCCAACTGATGGTGCCAGACAAGTGGATATCCATCAGCAAAGAATGAAGTTGAAACCCTACCACATACCACATTGAAAAATTAATTCAAAATAGAACAAGGACCTAAATGTAAGGACTAAAACTACAAAACTCTTAGAATATACAGGTAAATATCTGTAACCTTTGGTGTTATATCCAAAAAATCATTGCCAAAGGATTTTTAGATGTAACATCAAAAGTACAAGCAAATAAAGAGAAAATAGATAAATTGAACTTCATCAACATTTAATAACTTTGTGTTTCTAAGGGCAATATTCAAGAAAGTGAAAAAACAACCCAAAGGCAGCCCTTGCTTTCAGAGAGGAGCTGAGAGAGGACGGTGTTTCACGAGGCTTATGGCAGATAACACAGTGGCAAAGTTTGGGAATTAGCAAGTGGCCAGGTAGCAATGGAGGGTCCTTGGGCATAGGGTGGCCTGGGCTTCAGTCTCTCTCAGGTTGCATAAAGTGGACTGGGCAGAAAGTATGGGAGCAGCAGCAGCAGAGGCATAGGCTCTGGAGTATCTCTCTCTTCTTCCTCAACCTGAGTCGGGGGAGACCACATGGCTCTGGTGGATCAAAGGGGGTCTACTGTACAAGAATGGGAATTCTATTCAGGATATGGAGACTGTTCAATGATGGCTCAATCACCTGCAGCACAAAGTTATCCTTGTTGGGCTGAATAATACAGAGAGCTACCATTCTTTACCAATTTTCTATGAATGAAATTTTATATACATCCCCCACAATAGGAAGTAATGTAGAAGAGATAGTATTAATAGTAATACACATCTACTAATGTGAAATATTGGTGGCCAAGAATGTCTTCATTTGTCCTGGAACACTTACTATACTAATTATCAATTTGTAATAGTTGTCATGGACAGTACACACAGAGAAAAAGGATTTCTGTAACTAGAGAAGAACTTTATAAAAAGTTACTACTTGTGTACCCAAGGAAAACTGGATTGCTAATTTTACTAATAAACAAGATTGTGAAGAATACATGCCTGACTGTAGCTGAAGTCTCCCAGGTTTTGAAACTAACTTCTATAATATCCTGAAATAAAAAAGATCAGCAATAGCATATGCAGGCATGCAGTGCTTTTACTGAGAGGGATCAGGCTAATAATTTGAATGGATAATGCTGAAATTTAAGATGAAATCTTCTCTACAAATCCCTTCTTGCAGACTTTGTATAAAGAAGTGCTGGATTTTACCTGGAATCTGCAAAAATTAATGGTTTAGATATATTTACAATAAAGTGATTTAAACTTTTTGCCATACAAAGAAAAATTAAGTCCACTTATTTGAAAATAAGATGAAATTTCACTTTTCAATTTGTGTTCTCATTAGTTCCTTCCAAAGTAATATCTTAAAGCTGTGATTGACATTTTCTTCGCATAATGAATCCTCTCAGGACACTGTGTAGTCTGTGGTAAATATAAAGGGAGAGGAAGACATTTTTAACTTAAAAAAATATTATTAGTATAACCCTCTCTAATTGAAGGATTTTCCTCTTCTTCCATTAAGACCAAATATAAATAAACATAACTATTCAGTTTCCAATATTTCAAAATGCAATGTTACTTATGAAAAGTATTTTGCATAAGGTTGTGTATATATTGCATATATATCCCAAGTTCCAGTTAAATGTCTTTGATTTATGTTCTAAAGAAAAGTAAATAACAGAAAAATTAATAATGTCCTTAGTTACTAATGTAACCACAATGAGATAAATATACTAGCATTGGTGTTAAGTGCCATTTTGTACTTTTCCCATTATGTTCTCTGTATTATACCAACTAACTCCCAAATTGTTGAACTACCCTTAAAAAGAAAGGACAAAGAGAGAGAAAGAAAGACTGGAAGAAAGAAAAATAAAAAGGAAAAAGCTTGACATTGTATATATATTTTTGTTAAATCACACACACACAGAAACATATACTGCAAATGAGTGACTATATATTAAAATCTTGGATTAACATTACTAATAGGATTTTTCCCTTTATTGGTCCTTATGCCATCCATACTACTGAATAAATTGTTAATCCATTTATCAGTCAATTAAATGTGATTAAAATTATCAACTGATTTTTTCAGCATTAAGTGAAAAGTGTTTTGTAAAATATGTCTATCTAAAGAGTTAACACTCTGTAAATATTATAAAATAATTTAGCTAGAATATTTTTAGGCATTAAATTATGTCAAGCATTTAAAGTAAATTTGAGATTAAAAGTAAAGTATATTTTTCAAGTAACAGCATTAATTTCTTATTTTGCAAATTTTTTCTTATTTTAGGAATTAGAATAGTTTGAGAATTTTTATTTATGTCATTTGTCTTTTATCTTTTTTCTATAACATGAATATAGTGTTTAACAATTAAAAGATCCATATTTTTAAAAAATTCTTTCAAGAATTTGCTTTAAAAACATATCAATATGGTGTATTATTTTTTTGTGATTTTTTTTACTTTTTTTTATTACAGCATATTATGGGGGTACAGATGTTTAGGTTACGTATGTTGCCCTTGCCCCCCCTCCCCCCCTAAGTCCGAGTTTCAAATATGTCCATCCTTTGGGGTGGTGTGCATTGCACTCTTTGTGTATGCATATACCCGTCCCCTCCCCCCTCCCCCCTGCCCAACAATGGTGTATTATTTTGATTAAGAAGTAACTTGGCCTATCATACCTTAAAAAATCCACCTAAGGAATGGGAGAAAATCTTTCAAATCTTATATCAGATATGGGACATGAATACAGACTATATAAAGAATTCTACAACTCAATAATAAAAAGACAAATTATCCAGTTATAATATACATAAAGAATTTGAGCAGACATTTTCCAAAGAAGATATACAAATAGCTAGTAGATACGTGAAAGGATGTTCAACATCATTGGCTATCAGGAAAATGCAAATCAAAATCATAATGAAATATCACATCATATACATTAGGATTGTTATAATCAAATGACAGATAATAAATGTCAGTGAGGATTTAGAGAAATTGTAATCCTTATACACAGCCAATGAGAATGTAAAATACTACAGCCTGTGTGGAAAACAATTTGGTGGTTCCTCAAAAGGTTAAATATGGATTTACCATATGATCCAAAAATTTCACTCCTAGACATATTCCCAAGAATTATAAAAACATATGTCAACACAAAAACTTGTACATAAATGTTTATAACATTATTATTCATAATAAAAAGTACAAACAATACCAATGTCCATCAACTGTTCAATGGATAAATAAAATGTGGCATATCCATACAATGTAATGTTAATATTATTCATCCATAAAAAAGAGGGAAGTACTGATACATACATAGATGTACCCTGAAAATATTATGCTAGGTGAAAGAAGCCATTCTCAAAAGACCAAAGATTGCGTGATTCCATTTATATAAAATGTTCAATATAGGCAAATATAGAGAGGCAGAAAGGATATTAGTGGTTGCCTAGAGTTGTGTGGACTTGGGGGAAATGGGCAGTTCCTGCTTAAGGGTCTGGGGTTTCTGTTTGGGGTGATGAATATATCCAAAAATTAATTGTAGTGTTGGCTGTACCACTCTGTGAATATGCTAAAAATTATTGAATTGTAAAGTTTAAATGGGTGAATTAAATGGGATGTGAATTGTGTCTCAATAATGCTGTTTTATTGTTGTTGTTGAGTGTGTACTGTGGTAGACAGAAAAATCCCTTCACAAAAGATATTCATGTCCTAATGCTCAAGACCTGTGAATATATCACCTTACATGGCAAAAGAGACTTTGCAGATGTAATTAAGGTAAGGATCTTGACATTGGTAGATTTTCCTGAATTATCCTTGTGGGCCCAATGTAATCACAAGTGTTCTTAATGATGAAAAGGGTGGCAGAAGAGCAGAGTCAGAGATAAATTTGAAGATGCTGCATTGCTAGCTTTGAAGTTAGAGGAAGGGGCCAGGAGCCAAGGAATTGAGGCAACCTCTAGAAGTAAAAAAGGCAAAGAAAAAGATTCTCTCCTAGAACCTTCAGAAAGAATGCTTCCCTGACAAAACCTTGATTTTATCCCAGTGAGACTCATTGCAAATTAATGATATCCAGAATTATAAGAGAATAAACTTCTATTGTTTTAGAGCACTGTGTGATAATTTGTCACATAATCAATAGGAAATTTATGTATATACTATGTGCCAGTTTCTGTGTTATGTTCTGGTGCTACTCTGGGGGCAAATTACTAAAGCAAGCTTCCTGCTTTCATGGTACTCACAGCGTAGTGGTGACCAAAAATAATTTTAGGACTGAAAACAGTTTTATTATTATTCTCAAATACAATGGCCTAGTTAAGAGCAGGTACTAGAACTTTTAGGGTTCAGGAACCTTCTAAACTCTTAAAATTATTGAAGATGCCAAAGAGCTTTTGTTTATGAAATTTTTATCTCTTGATATTTAAAGTATAAGAAATTCAACTTTAGAAAACATTTTAAAGTCAGGTTTATTGACATATTATTTACATCCATTTAACCACCTCCTTTTTAATAAACAGTTCTGAGAATGCTGGCAGATGCAAACATTTATGTAACCACCACACCACTAAAAGATAGATACAGAATATTTTCATAACCCTAGAAAATTTCCTCTGCTAAACTTTTGTATGCAATTTCTCCTTCCATCCCTAGTCTGTGGTAACCAGATATGTTTTCTATCATCCCTATAATTTTTGCTTTTTAGAATGTCATGAGAATAGAATCACACTTCATTTTCTCTCATTTACTGCAATGAAAATTAATATCCATATATGTTGTTGTACAACACACAAATTTATTATCTTATAGTTTGTAGGTCAGAAGTCTGACACAGCTCTCACTGGGCTAAAATCAGTTGTCACCAGAGTTATACTTCTTTCTGGATGCTTTAAGGGAGAATTCATTTCCCTCCCTTTTCCAGCTTCTGGAAACTGCTTCCATTCTTTGACTTGTGGCCCTGTTCCTCCATCTTCAAAGCCAGCAACATCACATCTTTCTGACCCTTCTTAAATTATCACTATTCTCTCTGACTACAGTCAGGAAACAATCTATACTTATAAGAATTTATGAGATTATATTGACCCTGGACAATCCTGGATAATTTCCCCATCTTAAGGTCTTTAACCTTATTCATATGTGCAAGTTCCTTTTACCATGAAAGGTAACATATTCACAGGTTCTAGAAATTAGAACATGGACATCCTTCAGAAGCCACTTTTTTTCTGACTACTACAAATTCCTTTTTATTTCTAGGAATTCCATTATAATGATGTGTCAAAATTTATTTATACAACTGAAAGCTGATAGACCTTTGAGTTGTTTTAGTTTTTGGTGATTATGAATAAAGCTTCTATTTATATTCCATGGATTTGTATTGGCATCTCCATTGGGCAAATACCTAGACGATACCTACCTAATGATATTGTTTAATGGCACTATCATTATCAGAAGAGAGTTTATGTATTGAGAAGATTTCAAGCTTACTGTGGTGGATACAAGTTTTTCAAAATTTTAATTTTTGCTTAAGACCTTAACTTTTATCATTGGTAGTTGTTTTCCTTGAAGTGATAGGCTCATTTTGTTCACTTTAAAGAAACTGTTTGCTAAATCCTCAAATCTGACAAAGACATAGTTTGTCTGTCAGTTGATATTATCAAGTAAAAATAGTGTGCAATGAGAAAAATAGATAGTTTACAACTAAAACAATCACATGAGTGTTCGTTATTAATACAATCATCCTATTTCTATATAGAGTAGAAGTGTTTTATGTGTACTCTTCATGTGTTACACAGAATATTAAAATGTTATAGCCTCGTGGTCAAGATTAAATTCATAATTTTTCCTTCTTCTTCAAGGATATCCTTTTTTTTGTTTTCTTTTTTTTTTCTTTCAGCATAATATGAGGGTACAGATGTTTAGGTTACATGTGTTGCCTTTGCCCCCCCAGTCCATATTTCAAATATGTCCATCCCATTGCGTGGTGCACATTGCACTCTTTGTGTACACATATACCCGTCCCCTCCTCCTTCTTCCCCCCTCCCCCCTGCCCAATATCTAATAGATGTAATTCTTATATATGCACTTATGTGTTGATCCGTTAATACCAATTTGATGGTGAGTACATGTGGTGCTTATTTTTCCATTCTTGGGATACCTCGCTTAGTAGAAT
>CAUYSK010068521.1:0-31478 GCA_963575035.1 Avahi laniger | reverse complement strand
CCAGTTTGGTAAACTGCAAGATATCCTCCTTATACAGTCTCTTCTACTGAAGTGAGCTAGAATCCTAACAAATACAGAAATTGGCACCAGAGAATAAGCTGCCAACTTTAGACTCCAGAGAGACAAGGAGTTAGAGTACGTGGAATCAGTCATTGGGCCAAGCTGGGAAGAAGGACAACGAAGTCTTAATCATTCTCCAAGATGTGAAGCCAGATCATATGAACACAGTTCAATGCTCACCTGTGGTCCCAGGGAACAAGGAGCCCACAGAGGGTAAAACCGGCTCCTGATTCCAGATGGACAGGGCTGAGGTCGCCTGAGCAGCCCTTGCACCAACATCATGGAGAGGCTCAGATTGCAAATGTCTTTCAAGGAACAGATAAAACTCAGAGCCCTTTTGTAAACAGTGGCCAGAGAGCAAAGATGAATTAAAAGCCAAGTATAGGGATTGATTTGGAATTTTAAGACCAGGTAAGCTCACGGCTGTACCCAGACCTTTATATAAAAGTTGACATTGACTAGGAAAGAGAGAAGCTGTGAACCCCCAACCCTTGGGGACCTCCATCTCACACAGGGTCCCTTGCCCGAGGAGTGGTGTCTCCCAGGAAGGGAAGCTGCGGCTGTTTACCAGGCCTGGTTATTGCATGGCTGAGATGGGGTCTGAGCTCAGCCTGGCCTGGCAAAGTAAGTAACATGCTGAAGTAGTGTACAGAGGAGAAGAGCTACAGCTGGAAAGGAAGTGGAGAAGGTCCTCTTTACCCATGTGAAGCACTGTGGACAGCCCACCTGAGCCTCATGGAGAGGGAGGAAGAAGCGCCCAAAGCAGGGACCTCTGGGTAGAGAACATGGGACAATGGTCTCCTCAGGGAACCAGCACTGGGGCATTTGCCACAGGTGGCCACTGGGCACCTGACCCTGATATGGCCAATCCACAGGCTTGCTTGGGGTCCATATTAAGACTAAGGAATTCTAGCTAATTTTCACAGAGCACTCACTACATGCCATGCCTCCTGCTGGGTGCCTTACATAAACTGCCATGTTTCAGCCTCGTAACAGCTCTGGGATGTAGGTGCGGTTACCAACCCCGGTTTACACAGCAGGAGGCTTTGGTGGTGGAGAGGGCCCAGGCAGCGGGACTCCTCGACACCCCTGCCTCATAAGAGGTACATTAGCTACAAGGATCAGACTGCTGTTCTTTAGCGTAGAGCCTTCACTGGAACACATGGGAAAGACACAATCACTGGTTAGCAGGGGGCAAAATGGACATGCAGGGAGGAGGAGTGAGAGGAGAAGTAGGGGAGAGAGAGGGAGGGAGGGAGGGAGAGAACAAGGGAAAAGAGAGAAGGGAGAGGGAGGGAGAAAGGGGGGGCAGAGCTGGTTCCTACAGCAACTTAGGGTCCTGAGAGAGAGTCCTTTTATAGCCTTAAAATAAATCACCCAGCAGAGAGAAAAAGATCTAACATCAACAAAAATAAATAACATAAATTGCCTCTAACTGCAGGTGACTTGATAGGATTCTATTCATTGTAACAGAAAAGCAAGCGGAGGGGTCACACATTAGGTTGCTGTCACTGCTCACAACCTCAGGGGAGGGCCCGTATCCGACTGCTGGACTAGTGGATTTGACAGGAGGGAGAAGGCCACTCAGGGGAACTCCGGGCTCCCAGGGCCCACAGCTGGCACATCCGAGGACTCACTTAGGAAGGCCGTCTGGAAGTGCTGCTGACCTTCACTGGACAGGGGAGCTGGACGTTTTCCCATGCCGTTATTTGACAGTCACCATTATCTGAATCCCCCTGTAACATTCTAAAGTTTGTAAGAGACTTGAAGTTCACTAGATTCCAGCTAATGGCTTAGGTATAGTTTGATGACAGTGAGTTCCCAAAATTTATTTCAAATGGACTGTAGATTCTTACCATGACATGACTTTGCTGTGTAGAGTATATTCGATCTCACTGCAGAGAACCATGACCAGTGGGAAGGATGCAACTCATAAGGAATGTTAAGCACAGATAGTAAGCAAGCTGGGACCTCATGAGACATGGGTGAATCTCAAAGGGCATTTTAGGGTTAGGAACTGGGTGGGAAAGTGGCTGGTGAAACATGGGCAGAGTTCATCAATGCGTTCCATAGATGGTGAGTTTGTAACTGGTAAGAGGAGTGGAAGGCAGACAGCTTAAATGGAATATCTGATGGCGCACACAGAGTGTTACTGATAGATAACAAGGGACAGAGTCATTATCATGCTCCCACTGGACTGACAGCTCTGTCACCCCTATATCAGCCCAGCACATGCCAGTCAAACCATGGCTGTCCAGCAAGGCTAACCGACAAGCTGCAGCTATGGCCAGTGCAGTTCCTCTCTCAAAAGAGCAAGTCGCTGCATTTCTCCGGTAGAAGAGTGTTGTTGGCCCTAGGTGCCCTTTGTCTGGGGGGCCCCAGATCCAACTCCAAGTCTGGTCTTTGTCATCATCCCACCAGTGGGAAGGCTGATGCAAGAGAGAGAGAGAGACAGGACCCATGAATCTTGCACAAGCCAGGCCTTGTGGTCTGGGCCTCCTGCCGATGTTGGCCTGCTAGTTTACCTAGCCCTTCTCTCCCTCATTTCTCGATGGATGTGTTAAGCACATTTGATAAACCATGAGCTCATCACATGGTCATCAGATGATGCCAAACCCTGAAGACAATTTTTACATCCCTAAACTTGCACTTCCCTAGCTCGAAAATTTCAGAGTTTACATTTCCTTGTATGGCCACAAGCTGAAACTTCAACTGAAGAGCCAGGAAATTATTATTCAGTGTCACCAAGACACAACATTTTAACAGCGGTTTATTTTACTCAATTTTATTTTTCAGTATGGTAAGCACAGAAACTCCCAAATGAGGTTGAGAAAAAGAGGTGTGCTTGGTATACTTGCACAGACTTCTCATTCAAATCCATAGACACTTACAATTCCTTTTTACATTCAGCACTTGATTCTAGAGGTGGCTTTCAGCTCTCTAAATACCAGATTTTAGCTCTGCACAGAATGCCCGGGGAAGTGAAAAGAAGTGATAAGAAGAGCACGACTGAAGAGCACGACTGTCTTTGCTGAAGTGATGGTAGATTTCTGGAAGGCGTTGCAGAGGATTTCTGTTGTTGTCACCTCTAATTAGCACTGCTGGGATTAAACTTAATAGGTTCTGAAGTAAAGTTAGCATGAAGGAAAAGCAAGTGTATTGACAAAACGCACTCAGAGTCAGCTGTGGGATGGCTGTCATGCCTGCTTGTTGCTAAGCTAGCTTCAGGCACCTCACTTTGGAAATGAGCAGGGTAAACGAATGCAAAACAAATGAGAAATCTCTGTAAGTTTCCTTCTCTGATGTTCACTGAGAACTGACAGATGTCGTGCCCCAGGGGATCCCAGATAGTCAATGACTGCAGAGATCTGCAGGTCTGCAGTGCTGAAAGAGAGTGTCACACAGCTGGGTGTGCCGAGTCAGAACTGCTGGTCCGGGGAAGTATAAACCATCACCTCGACCGCCAGAGACCTTGCAAGCTCCCTCGCGGTGGCACGAAACTAACAATATAATACAATTCCCAAATAATACTTGCCAGAGCGATTTGAAAAACAGAAAAACGTGGTATAGACAGAACAGTCAGCCCAGAGGGCTCAGGGGCTAAAGAAGTTTTGGGCCAGGAAATGGAATTTGGATGGAAGCTTCAGCCTATGTACAATATGTATACTTGAAGAATGTTCATCTTGCTGTGTTTTGCTTTAAACAGCATACAAATAGCCTGCTTTTTTCGCTCTTTTCTTCTTCCTTGACATTGATCAGGTGTAGTTTTCTTGGCTTGTTTCACAAGGTACTTAGGACATGAACATCTACTATTCGTGGTGATTAAAGTGTCCATACGTCACAATAATGGTGATATGTGGCTCTGTGAGATGCTTGGTATTTCACAAAGTGCTTTTACCTTTGGAAAATTCACCTTTGCACTATCCAGAGCTGAGCCATGTAGCAAGTAGGAATTCTTGCCTATAACACGCCGCCGACCTCCAAATGTTCCCCTGCGTGTCATTGTCTCTGGTAATAGCTGACTTGCGTTCAGGCACTCCTGGGTGTTGACCACATATTTTCAAAGGTCCAGCTCTCCACTTATGTGCTGAACTTGGGTCCTCCACCCCTCTTCATTTCATGCGCTCCGCCCACCCAACCTTCCCACACTGCCCTGGAGTTCCCTCTCTCTGTCCCCCCACCTTCAGATGGGGTCCTCCCCCATCAGGTCAGGTGAGCCCATCTGAAACTGTCTCACACTCAGTGTACTGTGGCACCTGGCACAAGGCAGGCTCCTTATTAAATATTTGTTTAATAAATGGATGGATAAAAGAGTTCAAAGGGAAAATAAATTGATCCTGAAGGGCAAACATATTTTTAAAATTCAGACAACCTACTTTATGAAATTGAAGAAAAGATGTTCCCTGTTTCCACACCAGTACAACGGCACTACCTTGGCATACCTGGGCTCAATACCAGGCATGCAGCTCTCTCACCCTCTAGTTTGAGGACAAATAATGGGTCTTATTGTGTAGTTGGGGGGCACATGGGGCTGTGGCTTCTGGGCGTTAGTTGCTCTTTGATGCTTTATACCAATCTACAGAATGATGTTTCCTCCAAACACCAAAAACTCTTTAAGATGGACCATGTGCTATTTATCATTCTATCCCTATACCAGGCTCAACGCATCACACTTGAAAGTGTGTTCACATGAGTTCCAGTTTCTTGGTGGATGCAAGCTTTGGAAACCAAGCCCTCTTTGACTGATAAAATGAGAACAAGATCTGAAACTTAAAAAAATTATTTAAGCTTAACCACACTGAAAAAAAAATGAGTATATTCTCATATTGCTGAACATCTTGGTCAACTTAAATCACTGTTTCAGTCTCTGAATCTTCTTTTTTTCTCATGGACTTCCTGATTTTAAACCTATTTCTGAGTAAACATAAGTAAATTTTGGCTTATTGTTTTGCTTGTTTATATCGAGAACTAATTTTGAGTGGAAATTACAAATAGCCTGCTTTTTTTCTCGAAAGTTAGGTTGAATATAAAATTCCAATAATTTTATGGTTTGAAGAAAATTCAATTTTGTTATCTGGAAGGATTTCCTACTAATGAGAAGAGAAAGTGATAGCTTTAATTATCAAGGAAAGAATCATGCGGAGACTGGTTTATGTAGACTTCTCAAATGAAAAAAAATTCAAATATTAGTGTTTCTTAATTATGCAGTCTCAAGATAAATATTGGAATAATTCTTTCATTAAAAATTCGGGCCTTGTGAGAAATTCATATTTTCATTATTTTATTCAAAAAGCTTTTCAACATTTCTTACTTGAAAGAAATGATAATTAGCCATAGAAGACCAGCCTACCAATAGCACATTAATGTCACTCTCAAAACTGATAAAAATGGAAACAATAATTAGGTTAATTGACAGAACCTACTCACTCATTCACTTCTCTTCGCTGATTTAGGGATTGTTGGGGGTGAGCAAAGCAGGCTTCCTGCCATCATGAAGTTCACAGTCTTGAGAGGTGAAGAAAAACTAAATCTAACAAATAGTCACACAAATACTTGTGTAACGACCTTTTGTAGTAAGTATTCAAAGGGACAAGTAGAGGGTGTCTTGAGAGCACAGCAGGAGAATTTCGTTATGTTGGGGGAGCCAGTTTAAGAGCCCTGATGGTCTGTGGGTGTCCAGCAAGAGGAGAGAGGAAGAGTGTTGCAGGCAGAGGGAGCTGAATGTGCAAAGGCCCTGAGGTGGGGACAAACTCGTTTGACTGGAGCAAATGAAGGCAGGCAAGCGTGGTTAGACGGTGGACCAGGGAGAGAGTGGCACTCTGGCTGTGTGACAGGGTCAGCAGGGGCCACGCCACACGATATGCCTGTTTGTGGTTTATTGTTAGGACCCTACACTGACTTAGAAGCCTCCCATCATTCTCACGATTGATCAGTTTCTTCTCTCCTGTGGATGAGGATTGATCAATTTCTTCTCTCCTGTGGATGGTGAGTGACCCCTGTGAAAGTAGGGTCACTCACTCCTGATGGTGAGGTCAATTGTCTGCTCCCCCCAAACCAGATTATTTCCCTTTAGTTAGTGCAGTGGTGCTCAACTGGAGGGGAGGGCAATTTTGCACCACAGGGGACATTTGACAATATCAGGACACATTATGTTTGGTTGTCGGAACGTGGAAAGGGGATTCTACTGGCGTCTAGTTGGTATGTTGCTGAACATCCTACAACGAAAAGGACAGCCCCCACAACCAGCTATCATCTGGCCCCAAATGTCAATTATGTGAGGCTGAGAAACCATTTTAGAAATAGGATTTTTCAAACTGTGAGTTGCAGTCTGCTAGTGGATTATGAAATCTCTCTCTATTGGTAAAATATAGAATGAACAAGATCAGAGCACATCACACTCTGATTGTGTGTGTGTTTGTGTTATATGAATATATTAATACACCACACACAGGTGTATGTTTTTGTAAATTGACTGGAATTGTGAAATGTATTCCTTACTGCAGCTGCAGTTTAAAAAGTTTGTAACCTGGGATAGAAAACCTACCAACACATTCCAATCAGTCTGTCCTTCCAACTCCACCACGAATCTGCCCTGTCTTAGCATAGCTGTAGCCAGAGCCCAGGCGCTACCTGAAGTAGAACCTCTGCCAGCTGCCCTGTGGCCGTGGTGGGAGCCATTCTCACTCCAGCCACGTTCTCCTTGCACTCGATCTCAGCTTCACCTTGACTTCTCTCTGGCTGATGCACCACTTGCCACCTTAACTGGTCACATCTTACTGAACCTTTGCAGACACACCTCGACCATCACCTCCCCTGTGCAGCCTCATTGTGTATCATCCCTCGTAGAGTTCACTGCCTCCGACTTTGTTGTCTTTACAGTATTTTATTCCTTCCTTTGTTATAACAGTCACCATCTGGGTTCACTTGCCCGACTGTGAACTTGTTGGGAGCAGTAGTTATTTCCGACTTCTCCTGCTGTCTTCAGAACCCAAATGAGTGCCTTGCACAAATATGAGGTGCTCAGAAGATCTCTGTCTCATAAATTCATGAGCAGAGTCCTTATATTGCTAATTATTTTATAAACTGAAATATATTTTTGTGAGAAAAAAACTTTCTCAGTATATATGTTGGATTTTCACTAATGTGAATGTTCCTTCCATTTTCAAGTTTGTTAATTCTCATTTTTTCTGATTATTTAACAAATACATGCCTACTAAAGACAACTTTGGATAGAACAGAAAGATGTAAAGAAGCCCTTCCCTGCAAATAATATATATTACTTATAGAATGTATAAATCAGATAATATAATTGAATACACAGGTGTACACATTGTATATGAAATATAAAAATAATTATATCAAAATATATAAGCATATAAAAATATATACTTTTTACATATTTATGTCTCTCCACCAGCTCAGTGTGCACGGTGGTCATTACAGTTGCTGGTACTGAATGCACCACTTACACCTCCCTCCTGTGTTCAATCTGTTTCACCCCAGCTCGGCTAATCTTCCCCAGCTGAGCCATCCCTAAAATTTCGGTTGTGGCACAAGCTCTCTGCTGCCCCCGCGTGTTCCCGCGCAAAATTGCCGAGAGCCGGGAGCACTTGGTGGAGCCGCTCCGGTCCTGGGTGGTCACCTTCGTGTTGCTAGTTTGCGAGCCCAAGGAACAAGAATTAAATCATGACTGCCACCCGTTCACAGACTCTGTTCACAGTCTTGAAGAGAGCTGGAAGTCCTATTCTGAGAAGTAATAGCTTCAGTGGGTCAAGGCGCAAGTGAGACAGGACAAGGACCCCTCTTAGAATGAGGGCTTTTGTGCGTCTCTTTGTACCCTGACTGTGGGAACTGCCTTCCTGTGGGTCCACAGAGTAAGTCCTGTGAGTACAGCTTTGGTACTCTGAAGCAAAATGCCCAAAGCCTGTCCATCAGTGAAATATTAGTTTTTTCTGCATTCCAGTTGGCTGGGTGACGGAGAACTTGGTGAAGTCACTCCTATTGCATGGAGCTCGTGGGACTTGCAGTTCAGGCTTGTCTATCAGTTTCTCCGTTTCCATGAATTTGGATGGATTTCTGTGGATTTGGTACACTTGTTCACTGAAAGTTTTGCAATGTATGTTTGCCCATCTTTTCCATCTGACAGAGTGCTCTATTCTCAGCGAAGTCCTGTTTTTCTTCGAGGCCAAGTCCTTGTGAAGCCTTTCCAAGCTTCTCTGTGAGCCCTGGCGCACATCTGGTCCTGCCTGACCTGCATGTGGTCTGCGTGTGGGTCCCCCGTGTTTCCACGGCTTGGCAGCACTGTTGCACAGGTGCCCAGGTAGACAGCAGGTGTTCCTCAGGTGCCATACCAAAACTACATGGTACTGTAAAAAATTTTCCAACAAAGGTTTAATTCTTTTACCAGGTTTTTGAATAGATTTGGAATGTGGGAAGGAGTCACAGAAATAAATGTCTTAATGGTTAGATGTCACTTGCTAATTTCAGCCAAATTTCGCTGATCACAGCTCTGAGCACTGGTAGAGAGTGGTTCACGTGCTTTCCCATTAGGGGAGAGCCCTTCATTTCACCCCTGGGTCCTAGCTCCATGTTGTAAGGGGACTGACTCCCAGCGGGGCTCCCGCTGAAGGACAAGGTGTCATCTTCCAGGCTGCCGAGTCTAACCTACTTTCTTACTGGTGATTCCAAGCAAGTCACTTCAGCTTGTGGAGTCTCCACTTCATCTGCAAAATGAGGCACTAGGCTCAAGATTTCTGAGGCCTCATCCAACGCCGAGATTCTAGATCCCAAGCTGGAGCATGCGGAAGCGAGGGGCCCGGTGTGAACTGAGAGAACATAGCAGATGGGATGGGCTGTTTCTGCCAGCTCTCTGCAGGGCAGTAAAAATTGAGGTGAGGATCTTTAGGAGTCACTTCGCCTCCTGGAGGTTTTCTGGGTGTTAAAAGTTGGAGGCATTCTTGAGAGTGGACCTCACCAGGTCTGGAGCCCTGGCCCACGTGGGCTACTCTGGGGAAGCTGGTCCCTCAGTAAACATTCAGCGTTTGCACGTGCTGGTGCTGAGCCAGTGCCCCCCGACACTCAGAGAAGGAGGGGTGTCTGCGTGTGTGCAAAGATGGCAAAGGGCTCCTCACACTTGGTGCCAAATTCACTCCATACAGTTGGTGTCACCCCCATGGGGAACCCAGAGGCCCTGGAAAGCCACGCAGTTGTGGGAGGGTTTGCTGTGTCATTCTCTGCATGACACGGCCACCTCTGCACGCACCTGCTAAATGCCAGCAGGAGACTGGCAGTCAGTACTGGTAAAGAGACCTTCAATCCCCATTCCGAGTCTGCGCTGTCTCGCATTCACTCACATCTCTGTAGCATCGCCAATGAGGAAAGGAGACCCTGGCGATCTTGACGGGGTGGTATCGACTGCTGCAATAATTACAGACTGCCCTTTTGTAATGGCCCTCATCCTGGGGGCTATTCACACACCCCAGGCTTTTGACCTCACTGTTTATTGTACGAGGGATTGGGAATGATCAACAGAGAGGTGCAGTTCACCCCATGAAGGGTGGGATGGCTTTTCAGGCGTCATCTGTACAAGTGCTTCCCATCCCAGGCCTCTCTTCGCTGATTCCAGAGAATTCCATCTTGTTAACTACTTCCTCCTTAAAACACGCTCTTCTTTACTTTTGGGACAATATGGTTTTCTCTCGACATTCTGTCTCCTTGGCCAAGTCCTCTTCCTGCAATCATTCCTTATATATGGACCACCCACAAACACCAGCTATAATAGTTATTATCCATTGCCACTGCTGGAGCTGAGGCCACTGGCCTCCTTTGCCATAATCACGGGCACAGCCTCCCAACAGATTTCTCGTCCTCCAGTCAATCGGCCCATCCCCGTCTTTCCTTCCCGCTGCATGAGAGTGATCGTTTGTGAAGACAACTTCTGAGCATGTCGCTTTTCTGCTCAAACCACGTTCATGACATCTAATTGCCATTAGTTTGAAGTCAATCCTTTTCGATGACTCACACAGATTTTCATGGGCTTTTCGAAAGGCTAAATAAGAGAGTTGAAAAAGATGAATTACTTTGCAGTAAGAAAGACTCCTGAATGGAATTCCAAGGCCACCTGTTGAAGTGGGTGCCAGTCGAGGAGCTGCTGCCACTTGTGAATATCCACTATGTGTCAGGCGCTTTAACGTAGGGTATCTCTATTATTTTCCACAAAGTCCTATGAGGCCTGTCTCATGCCATATCATTAACTTCCTTTTGCAGATGAGGAAACATAAGTCCATAAAGGACCAAGTGAACTGAGAGAAGTCACACAGGTAGGGGGTGGCAGAGCTGGTATTTGTGCCCAGACCGGATGGGCACCCAGAGCCTGCAGCCTTCAGCACCCTCCGTTCTGGGAGGCATGTAGGCTTGTCAGTGGGCAGTGAGAAAGCTGGAATTTTAATAACTTTGGGGATAATTTTAGCTTCACAAACAGAAGCGTTTTCTTATATAAGAAAGGAAAAGATATTTTCTTACCAAATTGAGTATTCATCCTAAATGGAGAAGTCATTAAACGGTGACAAGGCAGAAATGCCTAGCTTTAGTTTCCAGGTTATGCAAGATTAACAGAAGGAATTCTGGCTTCTGGTTTCTACACTGTATGATGAAGACTGAAGCCTATAAACTCTGGGGTGGGGGCAGAGAGAGAGAGAAAGAGAGAGAGAAAGAAAATGCCAGATGGAAGCTCTATCACTTTTTATGACCTAATTTGCAAAATCCTGTGGTGTCACGTCTGTGCCTGTTCATTGAGGCAGCCACAGAGGGCCACCCAGGACCGGGAAGGGTAGTAGACTCCACCTCATGAAGGAGGAGGGGCAGTACCCTGGGAAGTCATTGAGCCCAGAAATGATACCGTAACCATTTGTGTGAAATACAATCTATTACACTATGACTTTATTGTCTTGTAATGTCACATCGAAGCTACCTCCCTAGAATGTCACCCCTTTGAAGAGAAAAGTCTTGTCTGCCTTTTCTCTGATGTGTACAGTGCCTGGCACATAGTAGGTCCTACGATCCATATTTGTTGAATGAATGAAGACTCTAAACATTCAGTAATAAAAAAACAACAGCCCAAGAAAAATAGAGAAAAGATTTCTTCACGTTGCTTAAGAAGAAAAAGGAATGAGAGATAAGCACATGGAAAGATTCTAAGCATCGTTAGTCATTAGGGAAATGCAAATTAAAACCATAATGAGATATCACTCCAGACCTAGTAAAGTGGCTAAAGTTCAAAAGAGTGGCCACACCAAATGCTGGCCAGGATGTGGAGCCATTGGCATTCTCTTACATTCTGGTGGGAGTATAACTGGTAAAGCCACTTGGGATAAGTTTGGCTGTTTCTTAAAATTGTAAATATACACTTACATGATTTCACTCTTAGGAATTTAATCAAAGAAATGAAAACATGTGTGCATACTAAGACTTGTACATGAATGTTCATAGCAACTCTACCTGTAATAGCTAAAATCACGCAGTATCCCAAATGTCCGACAACAGGTGAGTAGATAAACAGATTATATTGTCTATTGGTGCAATGGAATATTACCAAGCAAGAAAAAGAAACGGATTTACACAGCAACATGGATACATTTTAAAATAATTATGTCGAATGAGAGAAGCCAGATTAAAAAAAAGTACATACTATAGCATTCAATTTAGATAAAACTCCAGGAAATGCAAACAAATCTTTAGTGACAGGAAACAAGGCAAGGACAGTGAGAAGGAGGGAGTCCAAAGGACCAGGAGGAATTTTTGATTGTGGTTGTCTCAGTTCCCTATCACTGGTGTAACAAATTATCACCAGTGTAGCATTAATAGCTTAAAAGAACACAAATTTATTCCTTGCAATTCTGAAGGTCCAAGATGAGTCTTATGGAGCTAACCTCGAGGTGTCGGCAGAACTATTTCCTTCTGGAGCATCCAGGGGAGAAGCTGTTACTTGCCTCTCCCAGCGTCAGAGGCTGCCAGCCTTCCTTGGTGTGCGGCTGCGTCACAGCGACCTCTGCGTCCATCGTCACTCCACCCTTGCCCACGTGTGAGGACCCTTGCGATGACATTGGGCCTAACCGGATAATCCAGTATAATCTCCCTGTGTCAAGAACTTTAACTTACTCACATTTGCAAAGTCCCTTTTACCATGGAAGGTGATATAGTCACAGGTTCTGGGGTTTAGGATGTGGCCATCTTTGGGGCCATTATTCAGCCTATTGCAGTGACAGCATTTTCATGGGTGTATATTTATGTCAAAACTTAACAAGTAGTACACTTTATGTGCAATTTATTGTATGTCAGTTATACCAAAGTAAAGGTGTTTTTAAGAGAGAGAAAGAAATATATTTTCTAGAATGACCGTCTCTGAGCTCTGAAAAAAATACGCTAAATATGATACCTGAATTATCTCTCTGAGTAATGATATGATTTTGGATTTAAACCATTTGGATTTGATCAAAGATGCTCCATCGTCAGTGTCCAGTAGATCTTTATGCTTGCCAGCCGCCACTATCGTGGTTGGCCTCGCTTTTGTTTCTGGAGTACACTATGACATATCAATATACGTATATATTTTATATATAAATATATTATTTATGTTATATGCATATAAAATCACTACTTCTGGCTGCTGGATATTCTAGTAGCTCTCTTATCTTTCTCTCACATCTACATGTAGTCTGTAAATCAGAGATGAAAATAAAGCTTTTAGTACTGTGGTTGCTTTACTGCTGCTGCAGTTTCTTATTTTACCGTGCATTCACTTCACTCAGCTTCTAAGAAGAATATAGTCTTTGCTCTTGCAAAGTTAAGCTTTACAAACTCATTTGCTGAGCAGCATATAAAGCATTTTTCCAGCGATCAAGATGGATTTTCTGTGGTTCGTGATCCAATGCTTATTCGAAAGAATTTTATGTAAATGCATGCATAAAAATCCATTTGGAGTTATGAAGGAAATAAAAATATTTTGACAAATTTGTCTTAGTCCTTGGGGTAATTTCAAAGCCAACTCTTCGAGATAGCTGGGTGGACCTGGATGACGATGGTCCTTCTCACTCCCACAGGACTTGGTCGGGGGGGAGTCCTTGGTGCTCCCTGGGTCGGGACAGAGGAGTGTGCAGAGCATGTGTGACAAGGGTGTGTGGTACTCGCTGCTCCTCCTTCTGCTGTGCACAGGCCTGTGTGAGCAGGACGGGGCTGACACTCGCTCTTCGATGAGGCTTTCTTGTTAAAATACTCGACATTCCTGTAGGAACGTGTGTGCCCTGGACCCCGGTTCTTAAGAGGGGGAAGGAGACTCAGAAGGACCCACCAGGGCTCAGTGGTGCACAGGCTCAGACAGCCACAGGGAACAAAAAACATGTTATACCCTAACACTTTGTTCCTTTGCTCAGGTTAAATTTTGACCTGGATCCCTTATAGACATGGCTTCTCTCACACACCCTCTCCTGGTTCACATTTGTCATTGCTCTTGTGACATCCAGTACTGACGATGTCCCTCCCCACTCCCCCAGCTTCTGCATCCCGCCCAGTGTCCTCAGAACTTGTCAACTTTCTGGCCTGTCAGGTAACAAGAACTAGGCCAGGAGAGGCTAGGACCACTTGAGACGTGATAGCTTGGGTGTTTGCAGGTAAGTACACCAGCAAGAGGCCCCAGGAAACCCATCGATAAAAAAAGAACAAAACTCTTTACAGGGTAGGGAGGGACTGTCCTTTGATGGGTCGAGCCCTGGGCACGGTAGTTAAACAATACCTGCAGCCAGCCCCCAGGTGACTGCTGATGTAGAATCCCACAGGGGTCTCCTAGGACATCAGTGTGGGGCCGTGGTTTATTATTACTGTAATAATATTATTATTACAGTTCTGGGTATGTCCCTTTGTGACACACCCTAGAAATGGGGCTCAGTGAGCCCTGTGCCGAGCTGTGCTACTTTCTCCAGCTCCAGGCCTATGCTCCTCTGATGGGGCACACATCAGTGTTTTACCTGTAGTTACTTTAGATTATTGCTTCTGTCATTACAGATAACTGTGATCAAACATATGTAAACTAAGCTCATTCAGACATCAGACGGCCTCACCTACCGGAACTTTACATTTTATGTGGAAGTTCAGCTTGTCGTTTTGTGTGTATGTTACAAACATGTACTCAGCTTCATCCCTTATCCATGGGTCTCTGACAGGTTCTGTAATTGTTTGTGAATCTAGCTTTCCTACTTTTTTGTCTCTCTCCTCCAGAAACTTCCCCTCGAAGGGCTGTTTCTGTCCCCGTTCTTTTTGATGGGCCTGTCTCACACTGTCTTACCAGCTGATGTCATGTCTTTTATTCCTAACCTTTCATGCTCACCTTGTTCCTTGGGACTCGGTGACCCTTGTTAGCACCAGGGATGAGCAAAGAGCATCCTAAATTCATGAAGTGTCTTTCATTTACAATTTGGGAACCTGAACTGTCTAGATGAAGCATGACATCACAGGCATAACCTCAGGCTACAATGAACTGCTGAGCTTCTATACTTTTTTCTAAAGGGTTAAACATTGTCCAAGTTGTCTGTCATCAGTATGGGCTGGTTTATGCTGTAACTTTTCTCTAGGAAGAAGCCATTTATCTATGAAGATACCTTTAAAGGGAAACATGACAAAGTGGGATTTCAGTCCAATATAGTCTAATGAATTCAATATCTGATGCAGAAATAACATCAGGGAAGCTAGGGAATGAACACATGCTGCACAGACGCATTAATCATCTGAAATTGTGCCACTGGGCCAGGCCGTAACCGTAGCAAGAACAAATCTAACTATATTCTTATTAGGTGAAAGACTGAATTATATTTGTCTTTCTATGGATGGCCAACTCAAGAGATTGTAAAACTTATGCAATTCTTCCATTCTCACCTGGGCTTCAAAAGGTAACTATTCCTATAACCGATTCAGTGTATCTTTAAAGTAAGAACTTGGGCTGCCAACTGGCTGGTGCAATTATTCAATTGCCATTTATCATAGTTCTTGGAACATAGTAGATGGGCCAAGTATTAGTTCCATTCTTCTTTCCCTTGTTTTCTAGTCCTCTGGGAGCTAGAAATCCTAAGATGTAGTGGAAGCCACACCTGGATCAGACTTCAGAATATACATGTTCTTGACTGGACTCTGGCTTTTACTGGAGGAATGATCTTCAACAAGGCACCTTCCCCTTTTTCTTTGTATAATTGGAATTTGTATAAATCAGTGGTTCTCAAAGGGGGACAATATTTTCCCCCGGGGAAAATGTCTGGAAACATTTTTTGTTGTCACACCTGTATGGGAGAGGGTGTCCTACTCACATCTAAAAGGCAGAGATCAGGATGTTGCTGTGAACACCCTTTGTGCACAGGACAGCCCCACAACAGAGAATTCTCCAGCCCGAAATGTTAGTAGTGCTGAGGAACCCTGCTGTAAAAGTAAATGATTATAATTAAAAGAATTTACAGTCATGCATTAATTAATAGCAGGAATACATGCTGAGAAATGTGAGTTTATTCTTGTACCAACATCGTAGAGCATACTTACATAAACCTAGATGACATAGCCTACTACACACCCAGGCTAGATGGTGCAGCCCATTGCTCCTAGCTACAAACCTGTGTAGCATGTTACCCTACTGAATACTGTAGGCAACTGTAACACGATGGTAAGTATTTGTGTGTCTAAACACTGTAGAGGTGACCTCTGCACCTCCTAGTCTCATGCTTCCCATATTTAAAATTCAGTCTTTTGCTCTTCATTCATTAATTCACATTCTTTTTCTCTTCTATCTCCCTGCATTTCTTATCATATTTTGAGAAGATCAAAACCTCATTTCTGGGTAGATTACTTTTTGTCTTCTCTGAGAATTAAATTCTTTTCTAATGCTGAATTTGGAAATACAGATTTAGGGAAATTTTTTAGGAAGACTTTGCTTCAAGAATTGTTTTTTTCTAATTGACAACATAGAAGCAGAATTTCACTTATTAGCTTTTGCTATTATTAGCCATTTATACAATACAATAATTTATGAATAGCATATTAAGACAAGCATTGTAAATGAATGCTACCAACTGCATCAGAGAGAGAATGCACTCATTTTATAGGTATTGTATGTACTGTTTTCTATGTTTCTATCATGCAATTAGATATGTAATAGAAATACAATTTCTGCTAAACTGTACACTTAAAATGGTAAACATGGTAAATTATATATGCATATTTTACCTCACTAAAAATGAGAGATTGAAAATAAAAATAGAAATATAAATTTTATTGTATTTAAAAAATAATACCTATTTATATGTTACTATGTGACAGACACATAGTTGAAGCTTAAAAGTATTTGCTGAATTAAATGGAATGTAATAATGAAAATTCGAAAAATACAGAAAAATATAAAATATATAAAAATGATTAAAATTTACCATCCCTATGAAATAACCCCTATAAATATGTTTGTGTACATCCTTTAACCCTTGTCCCTGTATGTGTATATTTTAATCACCATTTCTAACTCTATCTGTAGCTCTATCATTTCTACCTACATGCACAAACACACAGACATATATATAGACACATATATTTATAAGACTAACAATTTTGGGATCATATTTTACAAAATATATGGTGTTACAATGTTTATAAATATTGTAGTATAGTGTAGCAGTTGTAAATATGGGTTTAGAGTTAGACAAATCTGGATAGAATATTGAATAAGTTTTATAACTTCTTTGTTTTTGATTTTTTTATTCTTATTAAAATGGGGGTGATCATATCCCCCCACATTTTTGTGAGGATTAAGTGAAATAGTGTATGAAAAGTGCTTAGTGCACTCTGTGAAGCTTACAAGTTTTTCTACGTTGCTAAGAACTCAATGATGTACTTCCTTGACTTCCTTGTATACACATATCTTCAGATAATACAAAAATCACCTCTTTTTTGTTTCTTAAGCATCGATTCCTGGAATTAAAATTATTGAATCAAAGAAGATGAATATTATCTCCAAAAAACTTGTACCAATTTCTGATGTTGTATTATAAAAGTAACATTTATTGAATGCTGACTTGGGTCAGATGTTGCTCTGTTTTATGTGTTTTAATTCACTAATTGCAATGATAACTCTGTGAAGTAGGTGTTATCATTTTCCTATTTTACTGATGAGGGAACTGATGCCCACAGAGCCTCAGTGACCTCCCCAAGGTCACACCGCTAGGAAGTAGCGGAGTCCAGATCCGAGTCCAGCAGCCTGGCTCCAGTCCCTGGGCTCCCACCCAGGGCATATTCCGGAGAGGATCGCTGGCTAAATCAATAAGAGAAGTCCTAAACATGAAGGGGTGTGCGAAGGTGGGCGGTGGAAAAGCTGCAACTTGGGGAATAGATGAGGAGCTGGTGTTAAATCCAAGGCCTTTAAGAAAGATCTAAAGAGATGGATTTGGGGAGGGGATGGGATGAGGGTGAAATCTGTGATCTTTGATAATATCTCTTAATTCCCAACTTCTCTAACATTAAACAAATAACTGTGCTTATTTTTTATGAATCATGTCACATCCTGGGAACCTCATCTGTAGCTCAAACAGGCCGTGTTTGTTTACTTCCCAGTGACTAGTGCAATGAGGGAGCCTTCAATACTCTCCCCGTTTCCAGGGCCCTCTCTGAAAACTTAGTGTTCTGAGAAGGTTAATTTGCAATGGAGAAGGGGTTCACTGACTGTTCTTTAATTCAGATTTTAACAAGGAAAAGTTCTTTACATAAAAAGTAACAGTTCCCTGTTGCAGGCACAGGCCCCCATCTACCTGCCCAGGCCTTTGGAATGGACTGTGGTGCAGCAACAGCTCTTCTTCATTTGCCGCAATGACCAGTCAGTTGAGAGCAGAGGGAGAGGCATTTACAGTAAGAGGACTTGGTTCTTCAGACAATCAGGTACCATGACTCATGCTATGTCTAAGAGTTTTCTAGACAAGTCACAAGGCCTGTGGACCCAACTCCAAATAGGAGATCTTGCCCTCACATTCACTGGTCAAAGCTGTAATAGTAATAGAATCACAAGAGTTGAGAGCTGGAAGGAGAATTTCATAGACTTACTGTGAAGAACTGTGAAGAGTCTGTTGCAGATAGAGTGGGGATTTTGCCCTACACTTGCAAGCAAAAGTTGGCCTGCCACACTTTCATGGATGTTGGTAGAAAACACAATTTCCTGGTTTAGAAATTAAGGAAAGCTTATTGCTCACAGCAGTGAGTGGTAGGCAGAGTATTTGATGCTGATTCCCACGGGGTCAAGAGAAGATGACACCTGGACACACAGTGGGCCATGCCACAGGGGAGGAACCCCAAGCTCATGAATCTTTACTAGTGGTCAGCAAGCAAGCTTGCCTTGCTTCAGAGGAGACACTGTGTCTATCTTCCAGGGCTGTTTACTGTATGAATGTCCTGGAAAATACAGCCAGGAAAAAAGGCAGTCACTGCCTGGCTCACAAGATGCGTAGAATAATGTGAGACCAATAGAGGATTGTCTCCCAGCAACATCCACTCTTGCTACTGTACCATGTGGCTGTGGATAATGTCTCCATGGGCACGCCAGGCCAGTGGCCTCTCTGATTAATCTGACCAGCAGAGGCTGGGACTAAATCCACCAGTATGTCACCAACAGTACTCCGGGCAGCAGCATGACAACAGACTGCAGTGTTGGACTCTGGCAGGACTTCCAGAGCTCCAGACCCATGCAGGCATCATGAAAAAGCCCCACAAGCCCCCAGGGTGTGTCTCAGGAAGCCAGGAAGCTCCTTCCTCCAGTTTGGTACAGCAGATGTTTAGTGACTGCGGCCTGTGCCTTTTGCAAGCTTGTGGACGCTTTTCAGAAGTGAATCTGACAGCAAGTTGGGGAGGCAGTTTGGGAAGTGATATTCGTGTCTGGCAGGACTTCTCCACAGCTGCCTCCCCACAGGTAGAATCCCCTTTGACATGTAACAGATGGTGGCGTAGAGGAAACTAACATGTCAAAGCCCTGCTATACCTCCAGGTATAGGATTAACATGGAGAGTGCTTTGAATTGGCCCAAAGTTCCTGTTCACAATGCGTTGTTCCTTTCCTTTTCCCACTGTGAAACCCAAACCTCATTAGCTGAAGCTGTTTCTTTTATTCTCGTGGGTCTGAATAGGACAGTGACTTGGGGGTGATCCTATCCAACAGAATCACCCAACTTTGAGTCCCTCCTGAAGTTCCCCAACAAACTTGGACAGGTGCATGTGGTCATTGATCCTCCTGGGGACAGGGAGGCCTCAGCCCTGACACTGATCATCTTCCTCTTTAAGCAGCTGAAGTGAGGGCAGAGGGGAGGGAGGGACAAGGGTGTTTGGAAGGAGAGAGTGGCCCCACGACATCAAACTAGGCTTCACGTTCACTTCGATTTCATGTAACACGACAGTGGCTTAATCAAACGGCCTCCCAAGTTGTTGGTCTACTCTGTGCTTTATGAGGAGAGGAAGTCCTCATGGCTGAAACCAGGATGTGCAGAAACATAAGAGACCCATGGAGAAGTGTCTACACTACTTACTTAGTCTCATCGAGCTTGTTTAATTGAGGTGAAAGTCACATAATATAAATGTAACCATTTTAAAGTGAACAATTCAGTGGCGTTTCATACATCCACAATGTTGTGCAACCACCACCTATACCTACCTTCAAAACATTTCTATCACTTGAAAGTAACACCCTGTACCCATTCAACAGTTACTCCCCACTTCTCCCTCCTCCCTGCCCCTGGCAACAACTCATCTACTTCCTGTCTCTGTGAATTTGCCTATTCTGGACATTTCATACAAATGAAATCTTACAATATGTGACACTTTATGTCTGGCTGTCATTTAACACAATGTTTTCGAGGTCAATCTATGCTGTAGCATATATCAGTACTTCATTCTTTCTTATGGCTGAATACTGTTTCATTGTGTGAATATATCACTCTGTTGAGCTTTGCGGTTACAACTCTGTCTCAGTTACTAAGCCTGTGAACGAAACCACTCCCAAACTCAGTGGTGTAGACACTTGTCTTACTATGCTCTCGATCCTGTGGGTCAGGACTTTGGACAGGGCTTGGTGGAGTCCGTTTGCCTCTGCTCCACAGTGACCCAGGAAGACTGGAAGGCTGAGGGTGCCTCCATGGCTGGGGATGGAACCATCAGAGTGACTTCAGTCATTTATCTGCTAGCAGATGCTAGTTGTCCGCTGGGACCATAGGTAGGGCTGTCAGCTGGACAACCTACAGTGGCCTTTGCACATGGCCAGGGATTCTTCCCAGTGTGTCAGCTCACCAGGTCAGCCTTCCTGTATGGTGGTTCAGGGCTGTGTGCAAGATAACAAGGCTGAAGGTCCATTGCCTTGGAAGGCCTGGCCTGAGAAGTCATCAGCATCCAACTGGTTTCTCATGATAAACCACAAGGCCTCCCAGCTTCAAAAGGAGGGGCGTAGATGTCATCTTGTGATGAGGAGGACACAGTCACACTGCAGAAGAGCATGTGGGATGGAGATGTCGCTGTGGGCATCTTGGGGGAATGCAATCTGCCCCGCCTGCCCTCTGGTCCCAACAATACCTCTCATGCCACTAGCCTCCCTCCATCCTTTGGGTCTGCCGAGCTGAGGCCCCAGACACCTGTCCAAATTCCTGTCCCATAGAATATGTGACCATAATAAATTGGCTGATTTATGCCACTACATTTTGCTATCAGCAACAGCACCTGGAACACAAATTTGATCCTGGGAAAGTGTACTTTCATCAAGTTTTAAGATTAACAGAAATGACGGAGATCATCTTGTGCAACTCCTTCCACCTTCACAGGTAAGAAACCAAGGTGTGGGGTGATTTCTGAAGACAAGTGTAGCCTGGCAGAGTTGGAATGACAACTCCACTACCTGGGTTTATCCCAGCTCCACATTTCACTCCCTAAGTCCCCCAGAAAAGGCACTTGGTCCCCCTGTGCTTAGGTTTCCTTTCTGTAAAAATTTGTGTCTCAGTAGTATTATGGGATTTTGTGTTAATTCGTGAAAAGTTCTAGAGCAGCGCCTGGCACCTAGGAAGTGCTCAGTCAGCATTAATGATTATCATTAGGTTTATTATTACACTAGTGCTTTTTAATTTTTTGATTTATTATTTAATTGATTTTTTGTTGTTTTTTGAGTTATTTCATTTCCCCCCAGCTATGGGGCCAACCGCAAACATTTTTTGTACTAAAGCCCAATGTGTTAAACAGACTGAAGCCAGGCATGAAGGCAGGGGCGGGGACTGGGCCTCCTGCTGCCAGGGCCCCCTCCTCCTCCCCTGGAGCCCCTTTGAGAGCTCTGACAGGGCCTGGTTGCATCAGAGACTGCAACATGGCCCACCCACTTCATTTTAAATTGCTGTCTGTGAGTGTTTACCTCTTGGGACTTCATCTCTAGCCAAGTCATCCCACGTGTTAAAGATGGCACGGCACAGGAAGGGATTGGCCTGAAGTGGTGGTTTGCAGATGTGGCTGTCCATTGGAATCTCCTGGGTAGTGTAAAATACCAAGATGCCTGGGTCCCATCCCCAGAGATGCGGATGTGACTGGTCCCAGGTGCAACCTGGGCATTTGCATTTTTTAAAGCTCCCAGGTGTTTGTAAAGTGTAGTCAGAGTTGAGAATTACTGGCCTTGATCAATAATTTTCAACCTTTCAGCTACACATTAAGATCACCTGGGATCTTGAAAAACAAATACACGAATGTTTGGATCCTACCACAGGAGATTCAGATTCAAAAGGTCTAGGTTGTGCCTGGGTCTCAGGGCTTCCTCTGTCCCTCCTTCCATCCCTCCCACGTTGCTTCCCCCACCCCCAGAAACCAGGTCATTACAGTGTGCAACTAGACTTGGGAACCACTGGTCTAGAAGGAACCATTCAGTGTTGTGACTCCATGTTTTAGACCAGTGGGGGCAGTCTCAGACCTGAGCATGCGTCAGAATCACCTGGTGGGCTTGTTAACACACAGATGCTGGGCTCCTTGGATTCAGGAGGTCTGGGGTGGAGTTTGAGAATTTTCATTTCTGCCAAGTTCCCAGGTGACACTGCAGGTGCTGCCTGGGGACCCCACTCTGAGGGAGGGGAGGCAAATGTGGTAAGGAGACACAGTGAGTGAGGGAGAGGCAGCACCAAGATCTTTCCCAGGAGTTGCTCCTGCTGCTGCTTCTGGCCTCGAGGATGCCAAGAAGGGATGTTGTCCTGCTTACCCTGCACATGTGTTCCTGGGCCAGGATGTGTTGTGGCTTAGGACCAGGTGTTGCTTCCAAAGATCCCATGTACTCTGATGGAAAACCTGGTACAGATCCTTCTATATTACTCCCCTCCAGGAAAATTAATTCTGCAGATCAATTTTAGCTCACGCTTGGCATAGAACTAGCTCAAACCAAGAATGGGTTCCCAACCATGGTGGTGTTTCCAGGTGTCAGCAGGTTTGCCTATGGCAGTTTAGGGAAAGTTCAGAGTAGTCTGCAGAAAAATGATCCCAAATGCTGACAGGCCCACAGAGGCAGCCGGGCAACCCGGGGAGAGCCCTGCGGTGCACAGGAACGAATGTGGCTGCGGAAGACAGGAAGCTTTTGCAGTAGGAGGGCAGTGCGAGCACATGTAGACAGAGGGAGCAGAGACCCAACCTGTACTGGGATGGGCCTGGGCTAATTCAGGGTCTAGTCACCCAGGAGCGTGGTCAGCTTATTGGGGAGATAAGACAGGGACAAAGATTTGGGGAAATAAGACAGGGGCTCAGCTGTTGGAGATCTGGCCCACAGAGGGTGTGAACCAGATCAGTATCCAGCTCTCAGACCCTGGGACGGGGGTGAGGGCACAGAGCTTCGGTTAGGCCGCCTCTAGGCACTTGCCGGCTGTAATGCATATTCAAGAGTACCTCTGTGCAGAACAGGGGCACACGTGACGCATGTGTCTTGGCAGCTTATGGGCTGCAGGACATCTGTAGGGACAACCTGCCCCCACGTCTGCAGCGAGCAGCCATTGGCACGCTCCAGCAAATAGTCAATCAAGGCAGTGAGAGCTACAAAGCGCAGGCCCTCACCTCCTCGCCACTCTGGCTGCCAGCCCGGCAGAGATCTGTCAGCACCCACTGCCAGAGCAGCTTGCTCATCTCAGTCCCTGTCACGAGGAGTTGTTAGCAAGGCTCACTCCTCTCTCCTGTTACAGAGGTGCTCACTGGGCTGAGGTTGTTTTCAGAAGGGTTCTGCTAATATTCCAGTTTCCTGTGGAATTCGTTCTGTGGAAGGCGGAAAGCATGCTCTAGGGAGCATTACGGAAGGGGAAAACTTGAAGTGGCTCTGGAAGGATGGGGAAAAGTTTCCTATTGATAGTTGGCATTTGATGTATTATCACAGTTTGGTATGTCAGTGTCTTGACGCCTTGAACTTGCCATTTGGACTAGATAGAATTTGTCCATATTTCTAAATCAGTAGATCTCAACAGGGGGCAATTTTGCTTCCCAGGGGCTATTTGGTAATGTTTGGAGACATTTTTTGTTGTCATAACTTGGCAGGGAGAGGGATGTTACTGGTATCTAGTTGATAGAGGCCAGGGATGCAGCTAAATATCTTACAGCACACATGACAGCCCCCAAGACAAAGAATTGTCCAACCCGAATGTTAATAGATGCTGAGAAATCCTGTTATAAACTGAGAGAATTTTGCATATGTGATTTTTGTAACAGAAAAGCCTACATTTGACTTCTGATGGTTGTCAGGGTTATGTTTTGTTTTTGAAACCGGTATACATTTTGGGTATGTAATGTATCCTATTTAAAAAACTGCAGGAGTTGGCAAACCATGGCCTGTGGGCCAAATCTGGCCTGCCACCTACTTTTGTAAATAAAGTTTTATTGGAACACAACCATGCCCACTGGTCTACATATTGTTTATGGCTGCTTTTGTGCTGTAATCTGTTGAATAATTGCAACAGAAACCACATAGCTTGCAAAACCTAAAATATTCGCTTTCTAAACCTTTATGGAAAACATGAGCCAACCCCCAGATAAAGGGATATACAAAATTGCTTTCTGCTGGTCAAAACACAGCTATGAAGGAGTAATCCTCCATTACAGCTCTATTCAAAATCACCTAGTCTTTCTGACCTCCTGTTGACTTATCATATGAAACAGAATGCCGGGTGTTACTCCTTCCTTATCTCAGGGAGATTAACATAACTCAAGCCAACTCTCTTGCCAGCTTTCCCTCATCTCACATTGTACCCAGCCCAAAGGGGAAGAACAGGCACATGAGAGCATTAACCATTGGGGTGAACTGGGAAGTTGACTCCTCAGCACTTGTTAGCTGAAAATTGTTGGTTTTAGACTTATCAGCCAAGAGACACCTACCATATTGAATTTACACCGGTCCTTGGTCCTGCAGCCTCAGAAACTTGATCCCATGGTTCTCGGTGTTGGTCAGTTCTAGGCGTGGCAGGAACTCTCGCTAACCACGCTCTTGGGAAGCAATTCTGAAATCAGAATGCTAGGTGTTAACTCAGATTGAAAGATAGAACTGCCAACAGACCTGAGTAATTAATTGCATTGACCTCAACGTACATTCTCTTGAAAGCCAAATTGTATACCGAATCTAATGATCACAAAGTTGCTTAGTGATACAGCAATCAGCCTGTGATGCCAACTTTATAAAATAGCACTAACTACAGGAGATACCACGAGGGTCCACTCTGGGCCAGGAACTAAGAAAAGTATTTGCATGCATTATATCTTTTAAAAGCATTGAAATATCTGTTTAAATTATCTGCCTTCCTGCCACACTCTGAGCTCCTTGCGAACCTTGGCTGTATTTATCCTGCTTAGTATAATATCCCTAGTGCCTCACATAGTGATAAGCATCAATAAATATTTTGTTGAGTGAAAGAAATGAATAAATGAATTGACACATCCCTAAACATCATATTTTACTTTGTCTTGTTTTGAATTTTATATAATGGAATAAAATGGTATATACTTCTCTGCAGCTCCCTTGTGTCTCCTTTTGGTCTCTTTTTGTATCTCAATGTTATGCTTGTGAGATTCATCCATGTTGTTTTGTGTTGCTTTTGTTCATTCATTTTCATTGCTCTATACTATTTCATTGCATGAACACATAGATTTCTTTTCCCATTCTATTGTTGGGTTGTTCCTGATTTTGTGTTTTTATAAGCAATGCTGATATCAACATTCTTAAAAGTGTTCTAATACATACACATAAATGCAAAAATCTCCTGAAGTTACATATCTTATGGTGAAATTGCTGGATCATAAGGTGTATATATATTTTACCAATTTCCAAAGTGGTTGTACCAATTTACACCATGCATGAGGATTCCTTTTCTCTACATCTTCCCCAAAACATATTTTTCAGATTTTAAGTTTTGGTCTGCTGAGTGGGAATATAATAAAGGTGGTTTAATTTGAATTTCTTTGACTACTAATGACAGTGAGCACCCTTTCGTATAATTAATGGTCATTTGCATTTCCTTCCTTGTGTCAGATCAAGGTTTTTGCACATTTTTTCTATTTTCTGTGTTTTTTTTATTGATTGGTATACATTATATAGTCTACACTTGAGCTTAGCCAAAAGCCCAAGAAGCAATATGTTATATATTCTGGAAAGAATTCATTTGTTGGAAAAGAAAGTGCAAAAGGCCCTTCTCGGTAACTTTTGATGAAAATAAGTTCTTAATTTTAATGTCCAATTTATCAATCTTTTCTTTTATTGTTAATCTTTTATATTTTCAGAAATCTTTTAAGACATCATGGAGATACTTTTATTGTATTATTTTTTGTAATATTTTTCTGTATTTTTTTCTAAAATCTTTGTTGTTTTACCTTTCAGATTTTGGTCTTAAATTCACTCAGAGTTGATATTTGAGAATGGTGAGCCATTGTTTGCCCCCTAAGAATACTTAATTGTTCCCACTGCAGGAATGGTGGAGAGCATCCTTTATCTCATTGGTCTGTGTTGCCAAGCCTCTCATATATCATAAATATGTTAATGTCTGGCACTGCTTATATATGTTTATATATATCATAAACATATGAATGTATGGCACTATATATATCTACCCACCTTCCCAACTCCTAGCTGAACAACCCTATGGAGCTGTATAGTGTAATGTTAGGAACCTCTTGGGGTCCCAGATTGTCACTCATTGGTGGTGTGTCCTTGGGAAAGTTACGTAGCTTTTAGATAAATCAGTCTTGTCTTCTCACCTGTAGTGGAAATTAGTAATGTATGGCTGCCCAATGCCTTTTGAAACTGTTTCTACATTTTGATGGTTTTCATGCCATAAGTCCTGTCTTCCCACAGTTAAAAAGCAAAAACAACCCTACCTTTGCCAATCTCCCTTGTAACTAAGGTGCAGCATGAGGTCTGATTTCCACAACCAGATGTCCTGCGCAAGACGTGTGTGGAGTGAGTGATGGAGGTGGTGGCCACGTGGAGATTGCTTTGTTGGGAGGAGGGCATGTGGCTCTTGGGGACCATTTCATTGCCTCTTTGCCCAGTTCTTGTAGGGCATCATTCTTCCCCCTGCCACCATGTACTGTGTCCATTGTTAATGAATTGTCTTCTATTAGATGCAAGACGTAGAGGAGGCATTAACCTTTGCAGCTGTCAGTAATTTCTATTGTATAATTTAGTTTAAGCAGATGATTTCCAAAAAGGCAGCATACTGACAATGGGAGGGCAAGGGAAGGAGGAGGGCACTGTAGCGTCAAAGAGGAAGGAGAGGTAAGGCCGCTGAAGGGGAGATGGGATCCGAAAGCAGAAGCCCCAGAGAGCAGACTTTGCCTACTCATGTTTTTATTTCATTCTGGCCTTAAGCATACGGAATAGGACCATGGCCTTGCCCTATCCCTCTGTAAATTTCAGAGGATTTTTCTTTATGAGGTGGAATAAATCAAAAGAAAAGAAAATAGAATCATGTTTGGAAATTGTGATGATAAAAAATCCAAGTAAAGTTAAAAGTCTGGAATATTAGACATAAATATTCACTAGGAAATAATCCAAATTTTTCTCTTTTCAAAAAATAACTTTCCATCTTTCATACAAAAATTAATAAAAAAAAGTAACATCATATAAATAGAGCTTACTTTAATTCTTCTATCTCCAGAACTTCTCTCTAAACTATGAATTATAATAAACATAGAGGAAGGAAAAAATACATTTAAGTAACTCTTGAGAGAGAAATATTTGAAATTCTTAGTGAAGAGAACATAAAGTTATGCTATTTTCAGTTAGCCTTGGAAAAAAAAAGCACTACTTCTTAGTTTGATAAATACTTTGTAAAAGGTCAACCATTCCCAGGGTAAAAATGTTTAATCAAGGCAACACTGTACAATGAGCAGGAAGCAGGAAATAGTATAGAAAAGGGAAAAATCAGTTATTAATTCTGACATGAATGTTGTAAAATTCCACTGTGGGGTTAAGTTTTGTGCCAACTGGTTCACTGATAGTACAGAGTAAGTAACAAAGATTTTTGGAAAAGAAATCAGGAGATTGGTATTAGTCTGAGAATTTTGTTAAATAAAATTGTTCATGGATAATTGGGTTAAAAGTTTTTATTTACTTTAATCATAAACTATTGTATGATGGAATAAATTAAAATTCTATATGGTTCTATTAATATCAGCGATATTCAGATCTTTACCAATGAACAGTTCACATCATTTAAGACTGGAACATTTGTTAAAATAGTTTGGTACACAGGGGCTGGGTGTAGTGGCTTATGCCTTTAATGCCTGCACTTTGGAAGGCCGAGGCGGGAAGATTGCTTGAGGCCAGGAGTTCGAGACCAGCCTGGGCAACACAGTGAGACCCTGTCTCTACAAAAAATAAAATAAATTAGCTGACTGTGGTGGTGCACACCTGTAGTCCCAGCTACTCTAGAGGCTGAGGACTGAAGATCGCTTAAGCATAGGAGCTTGAGGCTGCAGTGAGCTATGATTGTGCCACTGCACTCCAGCCTGGGTGACAAAGAACTCATCTCAAAAAAAAAAAAATATTGGTACACAATATATTTCCTTTTGAATTTAAAAATTCTACAACATTTCTTAGCCATTAAAAATAGAATGAAAGGCATATAATGATAGTTACCTCATTTTCAGAAACATTTAGATTTATCTCATGAGTTTATTCCATCTAAATGTTGAGTAAGACCTGTTAATATTAATAATTAGTCAAATAACTAAGATTCATGCATTAATTCAATCAATGTTTGGATTGTCTATATGGGCATGGCTCTGTGTCAGGGCCAAGCTTGCCACCATGCGCAGGATGGGTGGTGTGACCCTGAGCTCAGAATCATCGCCATGAAGTGTGTGAGGAGCACCTTACATTTGCAGGAGCATGAAACCAAAATCATGTGCTGAAAGGCTCCATTTTTAAATGAGAGTGTTGTGTCCACAAGGAAGCCGTCACAGACCTCCCTGGCATTCAAGCCAGTAAGCTGCACTGGTACCCAGAGAACAGCAAGTGGACAGTGGGCTCAAGGGCTTCACATGGTGTGGATCTAATTTTATTCTGAAAAACAAAGAAAAAGAACATTTGTAACAGCCAAATCTTGGGGAAGTTTGCCTCCATGTTTATACTTCTGGTTATGTGCTTTCTTCTCTTTGAACAATGCCATAAAATCCTAGGATTTTGATGTCAGTGTGGAACTGACTTTAAAAGTCATCTGACTGTCTCCTTTTCAAAGTAAGAATTGCCCCTCAGTACCTCGGATGAATAACCATGATCTTTCCTTATGAAGCAGAGTGCTGCTTCTTTTCTTTTTCTTTTTCAAAATAGTATCCAGTCATTCACTGATGGACACTTAGGTTGATTCCATATCTTTGCAACTGAGAATTGGTCTGTAATAAACATATGAGTGCAGGTGTATTTTTGATATAATGATTTCTTTTCCTTTGGGTAGATACCCAGTAGTGGTATTGTTGGATCAAATGGTAGGTCTACTTTTAGTTCTTGGAGGAATCTCTATACTGCTTTCCATAGAGGTTGTACTAATTTACATTCCTAGCAGCAGTGTACGAGCATTCCCTTTTCACCACATCTCTGCCAACATCCACTGTTTTTTGACTTTTTAATAATGGCTATTCTGACATGGGTAAGGTGATATCTCTTTGTGATTTTAATTTACATTTCTCTGACGATTAGTGATGTTGAACATTTTTTCATATGTTTCTCAGCCATTTGTATATCTTCTTTTGAAAAAAAATCTATTCACGTCTTTTGTCCACTTTTAATGTTTTTTTTCCATGCTGAATTGTTTGAGTTCCTTGTAAATTTTGGATATTAGTTCTTTGTCAGATGTGTAGTTTGCAAATATCCTCTCCCATTCTGTAGGTTGTCTGTTTACTCTGTTGAGTATTTCTTCTGCTGTGCATAACAATTTTAGTTTAATTAAGCCCCATTTATTTATATTTGTTTTTGTTGTATTTGCTTTGGGGATGTTGGTCATAAATTCTTTGCCTAGGCCAACAGTTTTCCCTAAGTTTTCTTCTAAAATTTTTAGGGTGTCAGGTCTTAGACTTAAGTCTTTAATCCATCTTGGGTTAATTTTCATGTATAGTGAGAGCTAGGGATCCAGTTTCATTCTTCTGCATGTGGTTATCCAATTTTCCCAGCACCATTTATTGAATAGGGTGTCCTTTACCCAGTGTAGGTTTTTGTCTGCTTTGTCAAAGATTCATTGGTTGTAGGTGTATGGTTTTATTTCTGGGTTCTCTATTTTGTTCCATTGATGTATGTGTCTACTTTTATGTCAGTACCATACTGTTTTGGTTACTATTTTTCTACAGTACAAATTTGAAATTGGGTAATGTGATGCCTCCAGATTTGTTCTTTTTGCTTAGGGTTGCTTTGGATATTTGGGCACTTTTGATTCCATATGAAATTTAGGACTGTTTTTTATAATTATGTGAAAAATGACATTGATATTTTGATGGATTGCATCTGTAAATCACTCTGGGCAGTATGGACATGTAAACAGTATTGATTCTTCCAAACCATGAACATGGGATGATTTCTCACTTGTTTGTGTCATAGATTTCTTTTATCACTGTTTGTAGTTTTCCTTGTAGAGTTATTTCCCTTCCTTGGCTAAGTATATTCCCAGGTATTTTATTTATTTATTTATTTATTTATTTATTTTTGCAGCTATTGTAAATAGTATTGAGTTCTTGATTTGATTCTCAGTTTGGCTATTATTATAGAAATGCTACTGATTTGTGTACATTAATTTTATAACCTGAGACTTTACTGAATTTGTTTAGCAATTCTTGGGCTCTTTTGAAGGAGTCTTTATGGTTTTCTAGATTTATGATCATATCTGCAAACAGGAATAGTTTGACCTTTTTTCCAATTTGGATGCCCTTTGTTTCCTCCTCTTGTTGATTGCTCCGGCTAGGGCTTCCAGTACTATGTTGAATAGAAGTGGTGAAAATGCGCATACTTGTATTGTTCCAGTTCTTAGGGGGAATTCTTTCAACTTTACTCCAGTCAGTCTGATATTTGCTCTAGGTTTGTCATATATGGCTTTTGTTATTTTGAGTCTTGTTCTTTCTATGCCTAGTTGTTAAGGGTTTCTATCATGAAGGGGTGTCAGATTTTATCAAATACTTTTTCTGTGTCTATTGGGATGATCATATGGTTTTTGTGTTTAGTTTTGTATATGTAGTGAATCACATTTATTGATTTGTGTATGTTGAATCAACCTTGCATCCCTAGAATAAAATCCCCTTGATCTTGGTTAATTATCTTTTAGATGTGCTGTGGGTTTTGTTTGCTAGTATTTTATTGAGGATTTTTGTATCTATGTTCATGTGGGATATTGGTCTGTAGTTTTCTTTTTTTGTTATGCCCTTTCTTGGTTTTGACATCAGGGTGATACTGGCTTCGTAGAATGAGTTAGAGAGGATTCCCTCTTTCTTCATATTACGGAACAGTTTCAGTAGGTTAGGTACCAGTTCTTTGTAGGTTTGGTAGAATTTGGCTGTGAAGCCATCTGGTACTGGGTTTTGTTGTTGTTGTTGGGATTTTCTAATTACTGAATCTATCTCACTACTTGTTATTGATCTGTTCAGAATTTCTATTTCTTCCTGATTCAAGCCTGGGGAGGGGTATGTTTCAAAAAATGTTTTCCAGTTTCAGTGCATAAAGGTGATCATAGTAGTCTTGGATAATCTTTTGTACTTCTGTGGTATCAGTTATAATGTCTCCTTTTTCATTTTTGATTGAGCTTATTTAAATTGCCTCTCTTCTTGGTTAATCTAGCTAGTGGTCTATCAATTTTATTTATCTTTTCAAAGAACCAACTTTTCATTTCATTGATCCTTTATTATATTTGGTTT
>CAUYSK010068519.1:0-11209 GCA_963575035.1 Avahi laniger | reverse complement strand
GACGGAGCGACTGACTCGAGTGAGAAGAAGTCAGGGCCACTGCCCAAGGCAGGGAATACAGAGGGCAGAGCCCGCCTTTCCTGCTGTGTTTCTGGGTGTGGGTGGGAGGTGGGGAGGGACAAACCAAAGAGAGAAATCTTTTTATTTTTGTGTGTGTGTGTTTATTCTTGTTTATTTTCTGGTGTTTATCTTTTTTTTTTATTTCAGCATAATATGGGGGTACAGATGTTTAGGTTACGTGTGTTGCCCTTGCCCCCTCTCCCCCCCAGTCCAGGTTTCAAATATGTCCATACTATTGCGTGGTGCGCATTGCACTCTTTGTGTAAAAATATACCCGTCCCCTACGCCACACAACCCCAACCCCGATTATCTATCTAATTACTACCCCGTGGGTGGGGGGGGGGGGGGGCCCAAGGGCAACACACGTAACCTAAACATCTGTACCCCCGTATTATGCTGAAATAAAAAAAAAAAGATAAACACCAGAAAATAAACCAGAATAAACACACACACACAAAAATAAAAAGATTTCTCTCTTTGGTTTGTCCCTCCCCACCTCCCACCACACCCAGAAACACAGCAGGAAAGGCGGGCTCTGCCCTCTGTATTCCCTGCCTTGGGCAGTGGCCCTGACCTCTTCACACACGAGTCAGTCGCTCCGTCCTGCAGGGGTGGTCGTGTGGGTGACGGCTGCATGGTGTGTTCCATCTGTGCTCCTCCTCCCATCGTCGTGGCGCCTGTGCCACCCTCGTCACCTCTTGCCTAAGTCTCCAGCGTGAAAGCTGTCTGCCTTTCGCTTTTCATTCACTCTTCACCCTCTGCCTAAGGGACGTTCCAGTGCTTCGATGGCCAGTTTCACTGCCCTCCTTCAAAATAGTCTGTTGCTCCCAGTGGCCAAAACCCTTGCATGTGAAGTCAGTTTGATTAGCAGTCACCACCCCGATCTCAGCCTCTCATTTACCCACACCGGGAAACGTGTCCTTTAGTGAACAGGGCACACATTTGCATGCTTGTCCCCAAACTTTCCTGCAGCCAGAAGCCATGGCGGAACCAAAGGAATCCGCTCACTGTGTGAATTCCTCTTTCTGTGTGAACCTTCCCCGGCTGTGCCAGCCCCGTTCCAAATCCGGAAACCTGCCCCACCTTGCATACCATTGGATTTGGCTTTTGCAGCTTTTTGTTCTGTTGGTGTTGTTCGCTTAAGTGCTTTTTACAGGATTGTAAATTCTGAATGGCAAAGAGTATGTTTTATTAAACTTTGTATTCCTAAATCAGCAAGCACAGGACCTTGTTTACAGTAGGTGTTTAATAAATGTTTAACCTACTCGTCAATGGAATGAGTAGGTTTCTTGGATTCTTTTCTTGAGAGTAAATTTTGTGGAAGGAAAGTGGGAAAGATTAAAGGACACCACATAACGAAATAATAGAGAGGAGGAGAGGCTGCACTCGCTAACGTCAAATGTCCCGGAACACGGCTGTCACCGGGAATCCCAGAGGGTGCGTAAGACACGGTGGCCCCGTGAGAGAACCGTTCCTCTCCCTGTCCCTGCTTCTGCTTTGCCACTGGGTTATGTCTCTTCTGTGCTCTTTGGGAAATGTTATCTTAAGTGTTATTTTCCTGTAATTCGTAATAACCTTTATACCTGAAAGACAATTCCCACAGGAATGTGAGACTGAGAGTGAAGACGGGTGTCTCTACCGCCAGTTCCTCTGCCACGCACCTTCTAGAGGAGCGAGGGCACTGGGACGTGCAGATACCACCAGGCAGGAAGGCTGTGAATGTACCAGAAGTAACTTCATAGTTACAGGCAAAGGCTACATTCATCCAGCGGTGGCGTAGTTGTAGCTGGACTGCTGGAAATGGAGTGTATGAATTAGAGTCCAGGAATTAATAATAATCTTCAGAAGAGCTTATGGCTTCACCCGCAGGCTTTTGTCATTTTAGTATTAAAGGAAAAACAATGGCAAGGCTGTGCCTTGTCACTGTTTCCTTGAAAGGCTATTGATATATATTAATAAGCTCGAGGGTTAACTTTGTGAAATTTAAGCTCATATTTGAGTGGGAACGATCATGTGCTGGAATGAATGAAGAACTGCGGCTTACCGTTTCAGATGCAGTGGACATGCTCGATTTACAGGTAGTTGTCCCTCCAGGAGTTCAGTTTATACTTAACTTGCTTTTCCAAATGTAGGTCACAGCTGAGCTCTGGATATGTTTGCATTTTTCACCTCCCTTGGCTGCTTGAGAGCAGGTGTCCTTGAGCGAGAAGCCCTGTGCGAAGAACATCCTCCTTGCTCTCCGAGTTGCATTTAGGTCCTCAGGAGGGTCAGTGTGGGGGCTGCTGCCGGCATTTCGCCAGTGACCTCCCACCTCTGCTTCTGCTCTGGGCTTGTCTTCCTCTTTCTTTCCCTCTCCCGGAGGTGGTTAGAGCCAGAAGTGAAGGAAACCACAGTCTGTAAAATTGGAGAATGTTGTCTTGGTAGAGAGAGAAGAGTCTTAGAATTCTGAGGCACAGTTTGTGTAAAAGTTCACAGGCTCCGGATCATAGGGTAGTTCTATTTTTCATTTTGTGAGGAGCTTGCATACCTTTTCCCACAGAAGTGGCACCATTTTGAATTCCCACCGACAGTGTGCGTCTGGGTGTTTACGCAAAAGAATTGAAGCCAGCGTCTCAGGGAGATCTTAGCACCCGCGTGTTCATTCGCAGCTCCACTCACAACAGCCGAGCTGCGGAAACAACCCAGATGTCTGCTGAGGGACGACTGGATAAAGAAAACGTGGTAAATTCATACAATGGAATATTATTCACCCTTAAAAAAGAAGGAAATCCTGCCGTTTGTGACACACAGATACACATGGGGACATGTGCTGAGTGAAATAAGCAAGTCGTAAAGAGACGGATACTGCGTGAGTCCCCGTATGTGAGGTACCTGGAGCAGTCAAACTCATGGAAGGGGACCATAGAGTGGCAGCCAGGCCCTGGCTGGGGGTACATGTGCAGTTACTGATCAGATTTCGGCTACAGGAAGGGGTAGCCGATGGGGAAGATGTTGGTCAAAAAGTCAGAGCTTCGATTTGGCAGAATTAAGTTCTTGGGAGCTATTGTATAGTGTGGCGACTATGGTTAATGATGTATTTCAAAGCTGCTAAAAGAGTAGATTTTAATTGTTCACACCACAAAAAAGTGATAACATATGAGATGATAGATATGTTAATTAGCTTGATTTAATCATCCTACAATGTATATTAAATATATCAAAACATCACATTGTGTCTCATAAACATAAGCAATTATTATTTGCCAATTTAAAAAAAATTCAGTTATGCAGAATAAGCTCTACAGCTCTGCTGTCCAACACCGTGCCTGTAGCTAGCTGTATTATTGACAGTATTGTACACTTGCAGCTCTCTGGATCTCATGTGAAGTGTCCTTAATCACAATAAAACTTTAAAAAAATGAAAAGAGTGAACAAAGAGAATAAGGCAAACATGAAAAAAGAGGTTTCTGTGCTCGGGACTAGGCAAGAAGGATTTGCAGTCTGAGCCTACCAGTTACTGATGTGTGACTTCGGGCGTCTCACGCGACCACGCTAATCCTCGGTCCCGCGTCCGTAGGTGGAAATAACAATGTGTGCTTTGCAGAATCGTGAGAACAGCAGCTCTGCCCCAGGCGCAGCACACGGCAGCAGCTCAGAGACTGACAGCTGCTGCGACGTGGCCGATGCTCTAGCTCTGGCCCTTGTGAGCCACACAGTGTCGGAAAAGTAATTTCACACCTTCCAACGCCAGTTCCTGTACTGCAGAAAGAGGAAATTGGACTGGATTGTTTATTCGTGGGTAGACTGAGACTGTCACATTTGGGCTGTAAAGTAATACATACATCCAGGTGACACCAAATGCTTCTGGTGAATCCAGTTGGTTCACCCATCAAGTCGCTGGTGTAGAAATGAAGCCAGCTATTTAATGTAAATACTGCATGTGTCCTGTCATCACGGTGGCCTCAGTGCCCAGCGTGTAGTGGGCACTCAGGAACATTTCTTTATTGATTGCAATAACTTGTTGTTTCGGCCACAGCCACAGGAAGCAGATGGCACATTCAAAATGCTGGAAAAGATACAATGAAGTGACAGTTTAGAGAGGAATGGGCAGGGTTAGGAGAAAGCAAGGAAAGATGACGAAATGTTCCAGGGCTGAACACGGGAAGTTGCTACCACCCTCGGCCCGAGGGAGCAGCTGCCGGAACCCAGCAGGTTCCCACAGCTGGAGAGGAAGGCCCTGGACGGATCTGTGGGAATAACTGCCCTGAACTCCCCCTGACCTTCTGGTCTCCTTGTCAGTCTCCCATTCATTGGCCAAACCTGCCTGAAAGCCAGAGCACCAGGACATTGGGGGCGGCTGGCCCAGAGGTCACACTTCTCAGGCAAAGGGCAGGTGGGCGAAGGCGTGGCAAGGATCTGAAGGCAGGTGGGGAATAGATAGCACACCAGGGTAGTTGCCCGTGTGAGTTCACCTGTGGGGTGGGGCACTAGAATGTTTTATTTTGGGACCCTTTTATACAGACACAAGAAATAACTGCATATTTTCATCTGAGGTGTGTCTTTTCCACCAATAAGGTTAATGGGGTTAGGTAACAAAGGCAACAATCATCTTCAAAACACATACTTTTATTAGTCAATACCAGGTCTGATCAGCGCATTGTAGATGGATGGATGGATTGACTGGATGGGTGGATGTGTAGGAGGATGGGTGGAGGGAGGGATGAGAGATAGGTGGGTGGATGAATGGATGGATGGGTGAATGTGTAGGTGGATGGATGGAGCGATGAGTGGATGGATGGGTGGCTGGATAGATTGGATGTGTGAGTGGATGGATAGGTGGATGGATGGATAAATGGGTGGGTAGATAGGTGAATGGATGGATGCATGGATAGATGAGTGGATGGATGGGTGAATAGATAGATGGATGGATGGATGTATAGATGAGTGGATAGGTAGGGGGATGGGTGGATGGATGGATGGATGGGTGGGTGGGTGGCATGTGTTTGGCTAAGTTAGGACTGGTAACTTTAGGAGCACAACAGTGGTAAAACTAGAGCAGGGCAACAATGTTTAGCCAGGGAAGACCAGTCCAGAGCAGGGTTTTCTGGCAGTCTTGCAGTAAAGAAGCAGCTTCTTCACAATTTTATCCAGGACTTTCAATGTGCTTTGGTTTTAGGGAGCAGGAAGTATCTAGCTTCTCTTTCAGTCCACCGATTCACGATGAGGCCGTGTCTACTGGTGGTTCTCAGCTTGTTGAGACACCACGTCCTAGGGTTGTACGCTGTCATCAGGTGATTACAGAGAATCTATGCCTTTTTTACTAGCCTGCATCAAAGATAAACAAAGTCGGACACTGGTTAAAGTGGCAAGGATAGATTTTAACGAGTACTAACTACTGCACTGGGGAAAAGATGCCGGTGTGAACCAAACTCACTTCAATTGGTACCGAGGTGACTGGGCGTTTTGAAGGGAGAATGTGAATGTAAAGGGAGGCAGGTGGGCTCAGTGGAGTCAGAAAAGTGAGAAACCCACAGCCTGTTCACCATGCTCGGACAGGGCCAGCTGTGCCTGCTGGCTGGCAGCTAGAGTTAGGATTTCGTCCTCCCACGGAGACCAGAAGACGGAGGCCCCGCCTATCCTCAGGTGCTGGCTGGAACAAACAGGAAGTTCTTTTGATGGCTTGAGTTTCCTCCGGAGGCACTTTTGGTTGGCGGGATCTAGAGTCATCCTAGAGATGTGGCCTTGAGCTGTTAGAAATTATGCTGGTGATTGTTCAAGTCTTTATAGACCAAGGTTGAGGCCTACTCAGGAAAGGGTTCAGAGGAGCCCCGCTCGAGTTTGGTCAAGGAAGGACCCGTGGTCACCTGTTATCCTCGTTAATGAAGCAGTGAGGCGTCTCTGAATGCCTAAGCAGAGAATACAGAGAAAATGGATGAACAGTGTTGTCAAAGAATAGTTTTGTTGGCAAAATGCATCTCAGGGATGATTAATGAGTTGGAAAATTATAAGATGCCTCTCTTAATCACTTTTATAAATGAGTTGAGTTTTGCAGCATAGCTGAGGATTTTGATTTCATTGTTTAAAGCCAAGTTTGAAAAGAACTGTGGAGTGCAAGTTTATTTTCTCTTCAAAAATTCAAGAAGCAAATTAGGTTATTCAAAGATGCTGATGTACACAGATGACTTCAGTGATGGGAAAAGATAAGAGTTAAGGACGGAAACTAACGGAGTCCAGTGTAGGGAATGATTTCTGCCCCCGCTGCCATGGACTCTTCATAGAGTTGGTTTTATGGCCTTTTGTTTTTAACGCTCTGCTCATGGAAAAAAACAATTGCCAGTTTTCCCACCAATATGGATACATCGATGAAAGGTTTTAGACCCTTTCCAAACAGATTATAAAAATAATAATATTCTCTACCATTCTCCTCTGTTTTTGCACATTATCCAAGAGGTGACCTGCAAGCGTAGCACAGCCTGGAAACCTCTCAGTGTTCACATCACAGTGTTATCCCAACCCGCACACACAGATCTCTTTCATAGGTTGTTTTATTGTCTATAAAAAGAGAAAAGTATCCAAAGAAAACCTGATGGGTGATGTATTAGGTTCCTATTGCTGCTGTCACAAATTACCACAAACTTAGTGACTTAAAACACAAAAATATTATGTTAGGAAATTCAGAAATCTGGGATGGGCCTCAGTTGGCTGAAATCAAGGTGTCTGCAGGGCTGTGTTCCTTCTGGGGGCTCTTGGGAAGCATCTGGTTTCTTCTTTTCTTGCCTTTTCTAGAAGCTTCCCACATTTCTTGGCTCACGGCTCTTCCTCTGTCTCCAGAACCAAGATGTCTGGCTGTGTCGCTCTGACGTCGTGTCACTCCGACACCAGCTCCTCTTCCTCCATCTTCCATATTTAAGGTCCCTCGTGATGTCAGGCCCATGCAGATAATTCAGGAAAATCTCCTATTTTGAAGTCAGCTGATTAGGAATATTCATTCCCTCTGTTGCTCTCTTCCCTCTGGCCACGCACTGTAGCAGCCACAGGTTGTGGGACGAGGGTGTAGCCGTCTTCGGGTGGCCAGCACGCCGTCTACCACAGGTGGAAACGTCTATTACAATGAAGTGATTTCGTCCTCGGAATTGCTCTATGATCATGACACATGACAGAAAGATGCTTGTAGGTAAGCAGAGAACTGGATTGAGAATTAGGACAGATTCTAGATGTAGCACTTGCCATTCGACAGCTGTGAGACCTTATGTGATCTCCTGACACTTAAAAAACACTTCCCTCAGTTTTCTCACGTGAAAACTGAACATTTTGTGTTAGGTAATCTCTGGAACTTCTTCCAGAGCCCTCCGAGTGTGAGGAACCCTTTGGTCTGAGGTGAAGGTCCCGAAGAACATTTGCTTTGGCATGGTTCTCACATTCTTGTTGATTTATTTTTACCATGGATGCTAATAAAGTCTATGCATAAAGTTAATTATTTCCTCATTGTGCAATTAAATGCAGGTGAATAGCAGTGTAAAGTGTCAGATGGATAACTTACTCCTTCCGAAAGAAGATGAACAGCCTAATTCAGTAGCAACTTTTCTGTCCTGTCTGGAAACCAGTCATTGAGCCGTTTTAGGATTGACTCATGGTCTTACCTAAAGGATTGGGTATGGATTTAACAGATTACAATAATATACCTTAGGTATCTTCCAGAAATTGATTACGAACTGTTTTTATTTTTCATTTGAAACACCAAACAAAACTGTACAGAAATTAGACACTCCTAAAGTGGATTTGAACCAGTAAAAATGGCCATAAATACCGAAACCTAAGTATCTTAGGCTTAGTATCTTTTATTTATAGGTAGTTGGTGCCTCCCTGAACATTTTCCCCTGGAGCTCAGCCACCCACTCTGAACACCACCGTGGTTCAGGCTTGGTGGACCCTCTCTCATGTGTTGTGCAAACACCGGCTGTGTCCCTGGTGGGCTTACTAGCTAGTTGACACATCCAGGAGTGTGGCGGCCACATGGGATTAGAATCTCTTCCCCCCTCTTTTGTTTATGTGTTAGTTTGGAAAAAAAAATGGGTAAAGTTTTAAGCACTGGTTGGCAATAAGTTTGAATGTTACAGGACTAAAACAACAGATGAGATTTTATTACAAAAAACTTAGAGGCTATTTTAGAATTGGATTCAGTTTCTTGGTACTATAGCGCATATCAATTCTAGATTTATTATGCTAGATTTGATTTTCCAAGTCCTCTTGCCAAGACAGTCACTAGAGTTGTCTTATTATTTCAGCTTTTTATCCAGTTGCCAACTGAGCACTATTCAAGCCAAAAACTTAACAAAACAGTTAGAATTTAATATTTTGTCTTTTTATTATAGTATTGAGTAGGGAATGGGAGATTGTCCAGTTATAGGCCAACTGGGGTCTGCATTCAACAGAAAATTTTTACAACAAAAACGTGGTAATTTATTCAGTTAAGGATCTACTCAATACAAATAATTGTGTGGGAATGTGGTGAGCTATGGTGATGAATGTGACCTGACCTGACTTCGGAGGAGTGTGCAGTTCTGTGGTGGAGACAGACATGTGTGGAAAATCCTGTATTCATTCTATTCCATGTTGGCCGTGGTGCTTTTGATGGGGTGCATCTCATGGGAAGGTTATGTGGGCACGCACGGCTGGAAGGTTCTGTCCCGGTATGCGTGAGACATAGCCTCACCTGTGTTGGTCTGGACAGGGGCACACAGATGAAGACGGTTTCAGGGTTAAGGACTTGCTGCTCCAGCTGTTTGGTCATTGTCGATAGGATGTGTTGGAATGGCATATAAAACCACTGAGAGATGATGACTTTGGAAAAATATCAGACAAGAGGGTTATTTGTATTCTGCAGCAAAAATGGAGCCATAAATATTCAAGAAAGTTTATATGAATAGATTATTGAGCACAGAATTCCAAGGGAATTATTTATTTCCTACACTAGGAGATGAATGTGTTTGTTTAGAGAGAGCAATTTGTGAGATTTTCTGACCAAAAAAAAAACCCAAAAAGCAATAAAATAACACCGAAGCAGGAGGCTCACTTAAGCCAGGAGTTGGAGACCAGCCTGAGCAAGAGGGAGACCCTGTCTCTACTAAATATAGAAAAATTAGCCAGGCGTGGTGGTGTGCACCTGTAGTCTCAGCAACTTGGGAGGCTGAGACAGGAGGATTGCTTGAGCCCGGGAGTGTGAGGTTGCTGTGAGCTAGGCTGATGCCATGGCACTCTGGCCTGGGCGACAGAGTGAGACTTGCTCTCAAAATAACAAAACAAAACAACAGCAAAAAACCCACTCCTTCTAGAAATACTCTTTATTCGTGGTTCAATGCTAATAGGTTTATTTTACTTAGAAATAATTATGGTAAGGGGCTTCTATGCACATAAAGATACCAACCAAGATCATTAATATCTTAATGTTGTAGGTGATTTTATTTTTAATCACAGTTTCATTTGGTGTCTTTTGTACTCTACTGGTCTCTCTTAAACATATTGTGTTGACACAGACACAGATATTTTTGTCTTTATTATTAATGTCCTAAAATTAGAAATAAATGCATTTTGGATTGTTTCGTGTTTATGAGATAGTTTAGAAAAATCTTGTGATTAAGTGAAATTTATATGCTCTTAACAATAGTATATGGGGGATAAATTTAAGCTTTATCTCTTGGGTTTATATATGGTTGACATATTAATGTATGTATTTTCTTTATGCTATAGGGTTTTTTTGCTTAGAAATAAAGTCACTTTCAACAGTTAAATAATATTTTAATCACAAGTATAGTGATTTGTAAATAACCTTCAATCTTCAGAGAAGGCCGACGTTGACTGGAACATGGCTTCGTAACCTAATACTGCACATTAATCTTCACAAAAGCTATTATGAACATTTACATATTTTATTTGGTATTTAGACATTGTTTTTCATCAGTAGAGTAGACGTAAAGCCTATTTTCCTTCTTTAGCTCACATTAATATCAATGCTAGTTTATTTTTGTTTCTTCGAGTGATTTCGTGTACATGTCTTTACGTCTTCAATTGTAAACCATTCAAGGAAGGAGATCACACTTCTATTGCCTTTGTACCTTTGCGGGACCTTAAATAGCCTTTAGGCACTAGACATTCATTCAGTGCTTGAATAAATGGAGTAAACAGGGGTAGCTCACTTTTTAAGGTTGAGTCCTAAAAAGTTGATCTGCATTGCCTTGCCCCAAATCAAACCAGTGGGGTAATTTATGAAGCGAGCCTAAATTAGGTGTGAATAACATGGAAGCTCCGAATCAGTTGCTGTATCTCTTAATATAAATTATCAGCATTTTGAACTTCATATTAATATAGTAGCCAAGTAATTTCATTTAAAAAAGACCCAAGTAAATTGATAGCTCTTTGCTCCAAAGTCTGAGTAAGATAAAAGTGATCTGGCAGATGAAAGAGGCAGGTAAGAACCTGGCATAACTTCTGTTGAGAGATTTTTGTTGAAAATCGGAAAGTATGAATTCTTCATAGAATTTCATAAAATATTTCAATATTCTTATAAAGAACTTTGAAAACTCAGAAATCAATTGGAACCATTGGCTTGTAGAGTTAGAAAAATCGGTCTAAATTTTTATTTTTATTTTTTATTTTATTTTATTTTTTTATCAACTGATGAATGGGTAAAATAAAGTATATTCATACAATGAAATATTATTGGCCATAAAACATGGGATACTGATACATGCTATGACATGGATGAACCTTGAAAACATTATGATACATGAAAGAAGATAGTCACAAAAGGCCCCATAGTGTATGATTACATTTATATGAAATGTCCAGAATAGGAGAATTCATAGAAAGAGAAAGTAGATTACTGGTTGCCAGGGGCTAGGAGAATGTGGGGAGTGATTGCTAATGAGTATGGTGTTTCTTTTTGGAGTGTCAAAATTTTTCTGAAATTAGATGATGGAGTTGGTTGCTCAACTCTGTGAATATACTAAAAACCACTCAATGTTTATTATTATGGTATATGAATGATATCTCAATAAAGTTGTTATTTAAAAAGCAAACAAACAAACCACCAATGGATTCCCATTAACCAAGGCTAAAATCCAAGCTCCTTAGCAGACCTTTAACTTGCAGGCTCCTACCTGTTTTTCAGCAT
>CAUYSK010068514.1:0-13334 GCA_963575035.1 Avahi laniger | reverse complement strand
TGATTAGGAAGAACGCTGTTAAGACTCTATCACTGTTGATTGAAAGTTGGTTAGGGGAGTGTGATAATGAAGGTTGCATGTGTTAATATATATACAGTTGATTCTTGGACAACACAGGTTTGGACTGTGTGGGTCTGCTTATATATGCATTTTTTTTCAGTAAATACCATTGTCCCTCTGTATGGGCAGGTTCCACATCCACAAGCGAATGGGGATGTATATGGAGGACCCATTTTTCATTTATACATGGGTTCCACAGGACCAACTGCAGGCTTTTAGTATGTGCAGATTGGTATCCATGGGAGGTCCTGGAGCCAATCTCCTGAGGATACCAGGGGAAGACTGCATACACACACACACACACACATACACACACACACACACACCTATATCTATATCTCCCTGTCTTCTCCTAAATCTGTGCTTCCTAGATCTGATTATGATGTCTGGTTATGACGGTTTCTCTGTTATGGTCCAGTCAGACAGAAACCACTATCAAAGTATTTTAACAGAGAGAGAGACAGAGAGAAATTCTGGGAATATGTCCTTGGGGAATGGAAGATGTGAGAAGCCAAATAGGGGTAGTTGAAGCATCCAGAAGATTAGTAAGAGCAGGAAGCTGTGCTTACCCATAAGACTGGAGAGACAATGCGAGTGGTGTTGTGGTGTTGCTGGTGTTACTAGAACTCAAGAACCAGGGTCACCCTCAGGGAGTGAGAACCACAGCAGGGGCATGGTGAAATCTGGGGTTCCAGAGGAGACATAGCCACTGCTGGGTGTGCTGCCTGAAGCAGAGCAAGAGGCAGAAATACCCTGAGTCCTCCCCAATATCTGACTTCTTTCCTCCTGCCCTCCATCCTCCTACCAATACCTCCCACTGGTTGAAACCATGTGGAATCCAGATGACAATGATTCCTTGAAAATGTATTATAGTTCCTTAGAGGAAGAGCAGAAAATGGATTTGAGAGTAAAGGATTCGTGACTGGCACAGTTTCCACACAAGAACAAACTCATATAATGTACAAAGACTGTCTTTTCTAGCCAGGCAAGAGTTACTCTCCATGTCAAGGTACCTGATCATATGCCATTACATGAAAAGTGAGAGACTAGAGAATAATAAAACCGAAAAGTAACTGAGATGAAACCAAAGAATAAAGATCTGTATTCAAATTATTACTTCCTCCTTTGTTCTACCTGACAAAGATCTATGTCTTTCCCCTCCTTCTTGTAGGTACCATTTCTTTTTGGTCATGACCCTCTCATCATCCTGCAGTAAGGCAGACGGGGTGGGGAGTATGGGGAGAGAGAGTGTGGTGGTAGCCATAGTTCTTAACTTCTGGAGGGGCACCTGGAGGGGAATGTGTTCAAATATTTTCTCCCATTCCATAGGTTGCCTATTTACTCTGTTGATTATTTCTTTTGCTGTACTGAAGCTTTTTAGTTTAGTTAAGTCTCATTTATTTATTTTTGTTTTTGTTGTATTTGCTTTTGGGGTCTTAGTCATAAATTCTTTGCCTAGGAAGGTCAATGTCCAGAAGAGTTTTTCCTAGATTTTCCTCTACAATTTTTTGTGGTTTCAGATCTTGCATTTAAGTCTTTAATCTATGGTGAGTTAATTTTTGTAGATGGGGAGAGATAGGGAGATATGGATCCAGTTTTCAGTTTCATTCTTCTGCATATGGCTATTGAATTTTCCCAGCACCATTTATTGAATAGGACATCCTTTCCCTGGTACTTGTTTTTGTCTGTTTTGTTAAACAGCAGTTGGTTGGAGGTATAGAGTTTTATTTAGGGGTTCTCTATTCTGTACTATTGAACTATAAGTTTACTCTTATTCCAGTGCCATGCTGTTTTTGTTAGTGCAGCCTTGTAGTATAATTTGAAGACAGGTAATGTGATATGTCCAGATTTATTGTTTCTATTTAGGATTGTTTTGGTTATTTGGGCTCTTTTTTGATTCCATATGAACTTTGGAATTGATTTTTCTAATTATGTCAAAAATGACATTGGAATTTTGATGGACATTGCATTGAATCTATAAATCAATTTGGGCAGTAAGGAAATTTTAACAATATTGATTCTTCCAATCCATTAGCATGGTATTTTTTCCATTGTTTGTGTCATCTACAATTTTTTTTTTATCAGTGATTTGTAGTTCTCCTTATAGAGATCTTTCACCTTCTTGGTTAAATACATTGCTAGGTTTTTTTTTTCCCCCCCAGCAATTGTAAATGGTATTGAGTTCTCAATTTGATTCTCAGCTTGGCTATTATTAGTGTGCAGAAATGCTACTGATTTGTGTACATTGATTTTGTAACCTGAGACTTTACTGAATTTATTTATCAATTCTGGGAGTCTTTCGGAGGAGTCTTTAGGTTTTCTAGACATAAGATCACATCATCAGCAAACAGGGATAGCTTGACTTCCTCTTTTCCAATTTGGATGTCCTTTCTTTTTTTCTCTTGCCTAATTGCTCTGGCTAGGACTTCTAGTACTATGTTGAATAGAAGTAATGATAGTGGGCATTCTTATCTTTTTTTGTTACGTCTTTTCCTGGCTTCAGTATCAGGGTGATACTGGCTTTGTACATTGAGGTAGGGAGTAGTCCCTCCTTCTTTTTTTTTTTTTGAAGACAGAGTCTCACTGTGTTGCCCAGGCTACAGTGCCGTGGCATCATCCTAGCTCACAGCAACCTCAAATTCCTGGGCTCAAGCAATCCTTTTGTCTCAGTCTCCCGAGTAGCTGGGACTGCAGACATGCGCCACCATGCCTGGCTAATTTTTTCTATATATTTTTAGTTGTCTGATTAATTTCTTTCTATTTTTAGTAGAGACAGGGTCTCGCTCTTGCTCAGGCTGATTTCGAACTCCTGAGCTCAAACAATCCGCCGGCCTTGGCCTCTCAGAGTGCTAGGATTACAGACGTGAGCCACCACGCCCGGCAACACAATTAAATTTTATTTACATAATTATAAGTTTCTGATGACAGAGCTTTGTCTTATGCTCAACATATAATTGTTCTTATGCCCAACATATGGTAAGTGTGTTAAATGAATGAACTAAAGAACAAATAGTTTATGAGATTCTGTTATATACCATTGCATTATCACTTAGAGAGAACAATGAGGAAAAGGAAACAATAATGGAATGACAGAATCCTCTATAAATAAAATTTAAAAAAATCATAGAAAATTAGAACTTAAAAATTTGGAGACCATTATAAGAGAAATTCAATTCTTTTTTTATAATGGAGAATTGAATTTCAAAGAGGTCAATGTTTCTGAGATCAGAGGGTAAGTTAGTATCTGGCCTAAGAATAATGGGGTGTAGTGGAGGAACAGGCATTTTGAAGTCAGAGTTTTTGTTATTGTTTAAACAGGAACTATTTAGATCTGCAGGTCAGCTGATGGTTGGGTGATCTCAGCTGGGCTTAGCTGGGTGACTCCATTGAGGTCATCTGGGCTTGCTCATGTGTCTGGAAGTCAACTGGTTTAGCTGTGTTTGGCTGGATTGATTTGGCTTTGTTTTCTGTCTCTCTTTCTCCTCCTGAGACCAGTGGGCCAACTTGGATAATGTTTTCATGGCAATGACACAGGAGCAAGAGAGCAAGCCCAATTGTTGCAAGCACTTTCCAAGCTTTTGGTAATGTTATGTTGCTAGTATTCCATCTTCAATGGGAGGAACTGTGAAGTCACATGGCAAAGGCCATAGATATGTAGAGGGGGTTATGAAGAATTGGGGCCATTAAAAGCCATCTTATCACAAATGATGAAACATGGGGATTGGAAGATTGAAGGTGGGAGTTTGTGAGATGTGTTCTCTCCCCCTATAAGAATGTGGTACGTGAAATCTTGGCTTCACTGTGTACCTTTATGAAAATTGGCTGTCTTCAGTTTCTTTATCTATAAGCAGAGATTAACAATCTCTATATTGCGAATCAGTTGTGAAGAATAAGGAGATGTCGTTTATACAACATATGTCTTGTAGTATATTTTAAATTTGTTAGGTTCTTTCTTGCTTCTCCTTCAGGGTACTATTTTAGGTTGCATATATCTAAAAAACAAGACCATTATAATGCAAAAAGCAAATAAATACACAATGATATTATACATTAACATAGAGAAGGAAAAAAATAAGGGGAAAATTTCTTGGCATGAAGAGAAAATTCACTGAAGATTAATGGAGAGGAATACACAGGGTATCCAAGGATGGAGGGGGACTGGCATGAAATTAAATGTGGAAATGGTGTTGAAATGAATAAATTTAGAAAATCGTCTCATGATAGTGCTTTCCCCTTGTGTGGGAGACAAGAGAAAGAGGCCTGTCCAAGGTGGGTCCTTAAAAAATGGGAACAATGTCTCTTCTCTCCAGTCTATCTGGTACTTTTTCTTCTAGGATTCTTTAGAGATTTGTGAAACTGGAAAGAGGATCTAAAGAGATTGAGATTAGATGTGCTTTGCTTCTCTTCAATCCTCTGATATTTTCTCCCTGTTTATTCTAATCTTTTCTAACAATTTATATACCATTATGTTCTTCATTCGTTAAGCATTTGTCAAGGCCAGCTATGTGCCAAGCATTATATCTGATGTTAGCAGAGTGATGAGCTGGTGGTGGGATGTATGTACAGAGATCTACGAAAAAGTGTTTCTGCCATCAGGGAACTGACTGGATATTCTCCATTTGCTTCCTCTCCTCACCCCCAGTAACTTCTATTCTTCTCCATCACCCCTGCACTATCCACCCTGCTTTTTGTCTCAGGCTGACCTCTACTTGTAGGGTCAACTGAGCTCCGTTGCTTCTGGCTTCCATTTGAGTTCAGTCCACGGGATGCACCAGCAGGGGATCAGAGGCCAGGAAGAGAGAGTTTGGTTCCTGCCCTTCCGGCCTGAGGCAGTGGCCACATTGCTCAAAGTCACAGTTCCCATCCAGCTGCCACAGCCTTTTCCTAGAGCTCCAGCTGCAGCTTTCCCTGGATTCTGGTAACTGCTCCCTCTCTTGCCCCTTCAGGCCTAGAGGTGTTGATAGATTCCACTGTTGCTAGTCCTGAGGTGCTTTATCAATACTTGCTGGTATCCCTTAATTCCACTCATACCTTTTAGACAGTCCCTTCATTAAACCCTCTTCAGTCACTCCTGATCCTGCCATCTGTGTTCTGTCAGGACCCTGACTGATACACCTTCCTACTGTAAAGCCATTCGAGACTTGAGAGACAGATGGTGGTAACGTGCTTTCTTTCCAAATGCAAGGTTTGCTGAATTAGTGGTACCCTATTTCTTTTTATATATTTTCATACACTTTCCTCTTTGTTTGGAAAATACTTTTTATCAGTGGTATTTGTCTTTTTTGAGATACTGAAGATAACATGCACTGTGTAGTATAGTAGCTTTTATTATTTTCCTTCTTTCTCTTCAGCCCTCTTTCTCTCCCTCTCTCTTTTTTCCTTTTCTCCTTTTTTCCTTTCTCCCTCTCTTCCTCCCTCCCTTTCTTTCATTCTTTCTTCTTAATTGCTATATGAAAAAAAGACACGAAAGGTAACATCTGAGACCTATACAATGTTTGGATAAAACTGTAGTGCTGTTTTTGAGGAAAGAGACTAGCATTAAGGCCAGATAATTTGGTGTCCATTTTATATTAGAAAAATTTTAAATGCTGGTATTTCTATTCATGTATTATACTTCTAACCTAAATACCTCACTGTCAATAACCTCCTTGTGCCCTTGCAATCTGTTGCCTAATCTTATATACTCTACTTCCCCAATATCTCAAGATTTTCTTTCTTTCTAACCCTACTATAATTTCCTTTTAAAATCCCATTTTATGGTACATTTGAAATAGATAATAGTTTGCAAACTTTAATGTGCAATGGCTTAATTTTCCCTTTTTTCTCTATAGCCAAATTCAACTAAACTCACTAACTCCATTTACAATTTTGGCAGAAACTCATGCTTGTTAATTCAGGGTTGACTCAGTTTTTCCATGTATTCCTAGATAGAGTTAAGATGCCTTAGATGGAGTAACAGACAAGAGCCTCATTCATGGCTTAGGCTCTTCCTACTTTGTTTCCTATCTCATCCTCTCATGGCTCAATCGCTCTTTACATGAAGCCATGCCGAACCACTTGCAGTTCCCAAGCAGTGTACTTGATGCTTTTCCTACTTCTATTCTCAAAGATGTAGTTCTTGTTGCTGGGTACACCACATTGTCTTTTCTCTCCTCATCTTCTTCACTTCAAGTGAATGAATATGTTTACTCTATTGAACTCTCTTTAAAAAATTTGATAAATACCCAGCTTCCAAAAGCCCTGTGGAAGTAAGTTCATTTCCATTCCAAAGAGAGGGAAACTGAGGCTCAGAGATTTACCAGCTCCATAAAATTAGTAAATGTATGAGTTGTGGATGTGGAATTGGAATTTGCTTTTGATTCCAAATTCTGTGTCTTACTTTGTACTTACTGTAACCAATCTATTTATTCATACACTAGACATTTGTGAAACTCCTAATGTATATCAGTCTCTGGGATGTAGAAATGGTTTAAAAGTTCTCATAGTTTAAAGGAGAAGGCGAGTACATGAAAAGACAAAATTGGAGAGGAGTTAAATGGTGATAGAGTCAGAGGGTAGAGAAAAATGCTGTGCTTTGGGAAGGCAGGAGAGTCCCCTTTGGGAAGAAAGATTTAAGTTAGTCTTCAAATAAAAGTAAGACTTTCCAAAACAGAATGAATTTCAGGAAGGAATAACTGATACTGTCTTTATTTAAAATTTCAATATTTTGTTTATGAATTTTTACATTTATTTTGATTTTTAAAAATATTGTATTAAAATATTTATCTTGATTACTGAGTTTTTTGGCATCCTTTTAAACTTTATGCCTGAAGCAAATGTCTTGTTCTTCTCATCCTAGTCCTTTCCCTGGTAACAGTCATGGAATTGGAATAGCTTTTTCAGTCAATGGTGAGCAGTTTAGCTTTAGTAGAGTGAAAGGTGTGTTCATTGGAGTGATGGGTAGGTGGAAACTGTCCAAAGATGGGACTGGAGCTGGACTGTGAGGTGGCTGTGTGACAGGCTAAAAAGTTTGGTTGTGATTTTTTGAAAGAGTAATTGGAAGCCTTTATTTAAATCAAGAGTAATATAACCAGATTTGAGTTTTGGAAGAACGCTTTATAGAGGACTGAGTGGAAGGGAGCCAGTCTCAAAACAGGGCAATAAACTGAGTCAGTTTCATTAAAACAAGGAAAGAAATATTGAGAACCAAAGTAAGAGCGATAGAGATTGGTATTAATTTGGGGTAATATAATCTTATAATTAATTTTAAGGTTTTTTTTTTTTTTGCTCCTTATAGAATTTTTTTCTTCTAGGGTATGTTCATCTGGCCAAGAATTATTTTGAAAGTGTAATCATCTGATTTTCTACATTTTAATATTTTACTTGTCTCTAGTTAAACTATAAAATGATGTGGAAACGTAACTTTACACCTCTACCACACGATGCCTTATCTGACAAATACTTCTCTCCTTGTTCTCAAAAAATCAACAGCAGGAAAACTCAGAGTTGATTTTATTTAGCATCTCACCACCTAGTTAAAAAAAAAAAAAAAGGCAAAATAAGTGCTTTTTAGCCTGAGCAAGTGAATGTAGACCCTAGGCACTTGAGAATTATCTCTCACAATCCTTTACAAACTCTTTTCAACCCTAATAAGGAGAAAGCTCCTCCACCACACAAATGTTCAACTCATTCTACTGTCATTTTTTTCTTTTGTTGACTTAGCAACAGCCTTTGACTCTGTAAGAGAGTTTTTTTTTTTTAAATTATAGCCTAGAAGGAGTAAACATTGATTTATATAATGAAGCTAGCATTCTTGGAGGACAATTTGTCCAAGTATAGGTCAACCAGGGTATGTCATGTTTCATTATTTAAATTGTTCTAATTTTAGGGGGAATCTCAGAGTAAATATGGGGGAATTGAGATATGAAAATGATAAAGGTCAACTGCAGATGGCATTTAATGTTCCCAATCAGTTTGCACCATGTCATCAGCAAGAGTCATAGCTATGAAAGTATGAAGTTAAAAAGCATGGAGCAAAGGCTGTAGTAAGTTTGTCCTGGAAAAATATGAGTTACTTTGGGAGGTAATAAGTAACTTTATTTTGGCAGTGACTCCTGGCCAATTTGAAGGATATTGTTTAATAGATTTTGCTGAATTTTTTCTTAATAGGGCATCTTCATCATGAACCTCAATGCCAGGTCTCTTATCTTGGAAGTTATTATCTCTTCTTTAAGTGGACAGGAGAATAGAAGTTGAGAAGCCAGGCTCTGGTTTGGTGAATATAACCTTCTCTAAGCAATTAGGAAAATGAATATCTATCTGTGTCTGTAGATGTTAATTAGTGTTCTGTAACCCTCCTCATCCTTTCTTCCTTCCTCTGTGTTTCCATTCCTTTCCTTTCTGCTAACTTTGGCAATTTGTTCATCTCCAAAGTTTCAGATATCATCTCTAGATTTATGACTCAATCCCCTCAACTAATTCTGTACTTCAGAGATCTAAGCTATGGTTTTCTTTGCCTTCTAGGTTTTTTTCATAGGATAGCTCATTTTCTGTCCCACCAAACCGTGTACTATTTCAGATTGCCTTTTTTTTTTTTTTGCAAATAATACTACTGTTGGCTTAGTCACTTGATTTGAAGCCTGTGAGTAACCTTTGATTCTTTCCTTTTCATTTTTCCCAGAGCCATGTCTTTTCAATATTTTCATTCTCTCCTTCTCTTTCATCCCTCTGTGTTCATTCTCACAGACCTCACAGTAGACCACTCATTGCTGTATATCTAGATTATTGCAGTTGCTGCTTCCTGACCTTCTTTCCCTCAGTTCAGCATTCTTGTCCCTTCCCCTCTGCTCTAATTTATCCTGGGAATCTTGAAATATAAGATTGATTGTGCCACTCTTCTGCTTAAAATTCATTGCTTTCTCTTTATGATTAAGGTCAAACATTCCATAGTCCTAGCCTATTTTATTGTATTTAGTTTTTGTTTTAAATTTACATAGTGTAAAATTTAATTTCTTTTTTTTTAAGAAGTTCTATGAGTTGTGAGAATGCATAGTGTCATGTAATCATGACCACAATCAGAATAAATAGGTTTCATCACTCCCAAATCTTTCATTATGATGTCCCACTGTAGTCAAACTCTTCTTCCATTCTTGATCCTTGGTAATCATTGATCTTTTTTCTGTCTTTATAGTTTTGCCTTTTCCAGAACATGCCCTAAATGGAATCATACAGTATGTAATATTTGGATCTGGAGTCTATCACTTATCATAATGTATCTGAGATTCATCTTTTTATTGTGTATATCAGTAGTTCATTCCTTTTTATTGCTGAGTAGTATTCCATTGTATGGATTACCACAATTTTCTTATCCATTCATTCACTGAAGGACATTTGGGTTATTTGTAATTTTTGGAAACTATGAGTAATGCTGCTATAAACATTAACACGTAGGTTTTCATGTGAACATATGGTTTCATTTCTCTAGTGTAAATACCTAGGAGAAGATGGTTGGGTCACATGGTAAGGGCATGTTTAACTTTATAAGAAATTTCCAAACTATTTTCCAGAGTGGTTATACCATTACCTTTCCAACAGCAATTTATGAGAGTTCCAATTGCTCTGCATCCTTGCCAGTGATTGGTTTGTCAGTTTTTTTTTCTTTTAGCTATTTTAGTCTATGTGTAGTGATATCTCATTGTAACTTTAATTTGCATTTCTCTAATGACTAGTGATGTTGAAAATATTTTCATATGACTATATGCCATCAATATATCTCTTTGGTGAGGTGTCTATTCAGATTTTCCGCTCATAGTTTATTGAGTTATTTCTTCTCTTATTGTTGAGTTTTGACAGTTTCTTTTATATTCTGTATACAAAACCCTTAGCAGTTCTATATTTTTTCTTCTAATCTAAAGCTTATCCTTTCATTCTCTGGACAATGTATTTCATAGAACAAAATATTTTAATTTAGATGATGCCTAATTTATTAATATTTTGTGGATTGTGCTCATCTAAATTAAAATATACTGTCAAAACTCAACAATAAGAGAAGAAATAACTCAATAAACTATGAAGGTATGGATTAATTAATCTTTTTTTTTTTTTTTTTTTTTGAGACAGGGTCTTACTCTGTTGCCCAAACTAGAGTGCCATGGTGTCAACCTAGCTCACAGCAACCTCAAACTCCTGGGCTCAAGCAATCCTACTGCCTCAGTCTCTCGAGTGGCTGGAACTACAGGCATGCACCACCATGTCCGGCTAATTTATATATATACATATATTTTTAGTTGTCCACCTAATTTCTTTCTATTTTTTAGTAGAGATGAAGTCTCGCTTTTGCTCAGGCTGGTCTTGAACTCCTGAGCTCAAACGATCCATCCACCTCGGCCTCCCAGAGTGCTAGGACTACAGGCACGAGCCACCATGCCTGGCCTAATTAATCCTTTTTATTCACATATTATGCTCTCATCATTACTTAACAAGGTGCTGGACATTTAATTTATCCTCTATAAATGCCAAGAATGAATAAAGTTAAAAAAAAAAAAAAAACAAAGCAAGTAGAATACCTGGAAAAGTTTTTCAAAATAAAGTAAACTTAATCAGCATTTTTTTCATCTGTTGTGGCGAAGAATGCAGAAGGCTGTCTTATTAAAAATACAAATATGGGCTGGGCTCAGTGGCTCACACCCGTAAACCTAGCACTTTGGGAGGCCGAGAAGAAATGATGACTTGAGGCCAGGAGTTGGAGACCAGCCTGAGCAATATAGCGAGAAACCCAGCTCTACAAAAAAATAGCAAAATTAGCTGGCTGTGGTGGCAAAAGCCTGTCGTCCCAGCTACTTTGGAGGTTGAGTTAGGAGGACTGCTTTAGCTCAGGAATTTGAAGTTGCAGTGAGCTGTGATGATGCCACTGCACTCTAGCCAGGGCAATAGAGTGAGACCTGATCTCAAACAAACAAATAAACAAAAAACCAAAAAACTCAAAATGAAACAAACAAAAAGCGTCTGCAAAAGCATTAGAACACACAAAAGCACAATGGTACTATTTTCCACAATTTCTATTCCCTAAATATATTCTCAATGGAAATAAAAACAAGGAAGTGTCTGAGTCATTCATATAGAATTAAATCATGTAGTGCTTAACTTAATATCTATTTATAAAAATTAAGGCTTTAAAAAGACACCTATCATCAAAGCATTAGGTACAAATTTCTCATCCTTTGGTTTAAAACTTTCAGATGAATACATATTGAAAAATAATATTGGCATATTAGAATGACACAGAAAATTATATGATATAAAACAACATCTTCTTATTCAGAAAAATGTGCTGCACTGTATTTCTAAGGGTGAATCAGTGGTGATCCGAGAGGATTTACTACAGTCACCTGTAGTATTGCCTTGTTCTGAGAAGCCTCTCAGATGAATACTCTTACAGAGAGATTACAGGACTGAAAGAAATGAGCATGATTCACACTTTTGAACAGGGGAACTTGTATTCCTTTATCTAGGAAAGCAAATTCTTCTTTACATGCATTCTCAGAGTCTACCTCTAAGCTTTTTCCACATTGAGCTCTTTTTTTGTAACCTATGTCAGACTGGGTGGCTTGGCAACTCCACTTCAGGTGTGATCCTTGTTTGAGGCCTCCTATCAGGGTGACTGGCATCTTGCCTGGTTCAATCAGGAATAGCCCTTCTCTGTAACAAGATGAAGCTTGAAGTTTCAATGTGACTGTTCAGATTCAGATATCTATTTAAACAATGGCTGAATGAAGTTCTTTAAAATGAGACTTTGGAAGAATTGAGGTTTATTTGAAGACAAAAGGAAAGCTAGCGATGATGTAAAGATAGGTTTATAAATAGTAAATGTAGGCATGTAAGTAACTAATTATTAACACAATATCTACAATCATTAAGTATTCTTCATTAGAGAACATAAAAACATTTTACTATGGATGGCTAGCAGAGAAGTAGCAATCCCAGTTTTCTACTCTGCTATAATTTTTGCCCAAAGTTGAACAACTAATGTTCATCTTCTGGTAGAAATACCCAAAAAGTTCCAGTTGAAGAAGTTTTCAGACTTCACTGCATTTGCTGAAGCCCATTTCACATATACCATACCTTCCGCCAAACTCTGGCATTATTTTTTAAAGAGTTTTATTGAGATATAATTGATATATGTTAAAATACACATATTTAAAGTGTACAGTTTAATACATTTTAATATATGTGCAAGGCTATCAAGCCATCACCACAAACAAAATATTTAATGAATATTTCCATAATCCCCATATGTTTTCTTGTGCCTCTGTAAACTCTCCCTCCCATTCCCTTTAGAAAATCCTTCCTTCTCCCTAGGAAGCCACTAATCTACTTTCTGGGACTATAGTTTGGTTTGAATTTTCTAGGATTTTATAAAAATGTAATGTATACAGTATGTTCTCTTTTTTGTCTGATTTTTTTCACTCAGTGTATTTTTTTGAGATCTATTTATGTTTTTGCATGTATCAATTATTTTTATTTTTCCTTTTATTGCTGAGTAGTATTCCATTGTATGAATATACCTCAATTTGTTGATCCAGTTACCTCCTGGTGAACATTTGGGTTGTTTTCAGTTCCTGGTTATTACAAATAAAACTTCTACAAACATTCATGTATAAGTTTTTGTGTGGATACATGCTTTCATTTCCCTTGGGTAAAATCTTGGGAATGGGGCCTTCTTGTCTTGACAAGGGGTCCGTTCGTTGTCTGTGACGAATGTATCTTGCTCTTGCTCTGTAAACCTATATCTTGCTCTTGCACTGTAATCTTATCTTTCTCTCCTCAGTAAACCTTGTTTGGTGCTTAAAAAAAAATTGGGAATGGAATTGCTGGGTGATATGATAGATGTATATTAATGTAAAAAAATTGTCACATTGTTTTCCAAAGTGGTTGTACCACTTTACATTCTTGTCAGCAGTGTGTGAGAATTCCAGTTGTTCACCATCATTGACAACAACTGGTATGATCAGTAATTTTGATTTTTTTTTTTTTTTTTTATTGAAACAGAGTCTCACTCTTTTGCCCAGGCTAGAGTGAGTGCCGTGGCGTCAGCCTAGCTCACAACAACCTCAAACTCCTGGGCTGAAGGGATCCTCCTGCCTCAGCCTCCTGAGTAGCTGGGACTGCAGGCATGCGCCACAATGCCCGGCTAATTTTTTCTATATATTTTTAGTTGTCTGATTAATTTCTTTCTATTTTTAGTAGAGACAGGGTCTCGCTCTTGCTCAGGCTGGTTTTGAACTCCTGAGCTCAAA